>PVJA010005026.1:67500-81684 GCA_004027025.1 Myocastor coypus | reverse complement strand
AAAAAAAAAAAAAGGCAGAAAATAAAAAAAACTAGTGACATAATAAAAATCTAAAATGACTCTGAAGTAAAGGTGTCTTACATTTAAGTAACGCTTTTTGCTTAAGTAATTTTATTTGCTGATTTGGATAATAGAAGAAAACAATTTATTAGACAATGGACTTATAAAACCATAGGATTAAGTCCTTAACCTGTATTCAGAAAGGATTAGTTGGGATAACTTTTCAAATTTATTTTAAGGAGACATTTTCAGAACTAAATGGTTTGCAATGGCCCAAGCTGAAGAGATTCACTTTGGATTTAGTTAGAGTCAGCTGCTGCCATTTAGTCATGACAACTGACTTCAAAACAAGCTACATTATTTCATTTTTGAATTAGTTACGGAAAAGATGGATATGTACTCTATTGCATCGTCATGTATGCTTAATCTACTGAAATTAGAAAATGGAAATAGTGTATCTCAATAGATTTCTCACTTTGGGAAGCACAGAGAAACTAATATATTAATGTAGAGGATAGTTAGTAAAAGATATCTTATTGATGTGAGTGACTTATCTTCTTAGAAGTTTTTATGTAGTAACTAACTTACAGACTAGGAAAATCTCTTCCTGTTAGTATATTGCTTGACAAACCTTTCAAACAAGTAAAATAATTTGTAAACATAAACATGAGACCATAATAATCAAAATAAGCAAAAAAATGAATTCATCGTCTTATATCATGTTATTGTTGTTTTTTGAGGAACCAGTGTTTGAACTCACGCCCTTGCATTTGCCAGCCTCAGTAGCCTTATTCTACTGGGCTATTACCCTAGCCCCTATAGTCTTATACCATGTGAAAATGCAAATTTTGTTTAATTTTTATAAGACAGCAACATCATTTTTTTGAACTTACAATTCTTTTAACTCTTTTCTGAGAATTACCTAGGGAATGTTTTGATTGGAAGAATGAAAGCTTTATTAGGGCTGGGGAGAGAGGTCCGTGGCACAAGTGCCTGCCTGGCAAGTGCAAGGTCATGAGTTTGAACCCTGGTCCCACCAAAAAAAAAAAAAGAAAAAAAAAAAAAGAAAGCTTTATTTATTGATTCAATTTACTAATTATTATTTTGTATTTTAAAATTAATTTTAATGAGAAAGAAATAGCAACGAGACACTTTCAAAACAGGTTAGTAGAACAGTTACAATAATTAATACATTGCATATTGTTGTCTTTGTAGTCATTATTCAGAGTACAAGATAGACATGATATCTTGTTTAAATACTATTAGTATAAATCTTTCTTCTCATTGAGTTAAGAGAAAGTAACTGTATATCTATCCTAGTTATTCTGTATGTACATATATATACATACTTATATATACACACATATATATGCATATATATATATATATATATTCACTACAAAATGGTCCTTCATTTATATCTCTCTTGTTTGCTTTGTTTTGTGAGAAATGGGTGTTTCATTGCCATTCAAATATTGTAGATGAGTGAATTCAGCACAATAACCCAATACAGTCCAATAATCTATAATAGTGGGTTATCAGCAGAACTGATAATGTCAGAAGTTGTTCACTTGAGCCTTTACAGCACAGCATATTAATATGGCTTTAGTTTTTATACCTCATGGGTGTACTTTTCTGCTGAATGGTTAAGATCAAGATGAAGCAAGACCTACATAACAAAAAAGATAGCTTTTGTATCTAACAAGGTCAGTCAAATCCTTTCAGGATTTACCCTAAAATCATGTACAGCACTTTATAGATCTTTTGTCAGTGTCAGCCATCTGGATGGGTCATGGCCATTCCATGGCCAATTTGCTCTCTGTGAAAGCCTGAGACAATGTTTTCTCTCTAGGTGACATACCTTAGGCATACTACACAATGTCGATCCCTTCCTCTGTGGCCCCATAATCTCCTTGAACAGAAAATTTGGGACACCACTGAGTTATAGGATGTTACAATACAGGTTCTTTTATGTCCTGAGTTCAGACTGACCTTTCAGGGCTAGGGCCAAAATATTGGCTGTCTTTATAGCCATTCTTTTTCTTTAATTTGTTGGTTTGCACACTTAAGTTGTTAACCATCCAGAAGAGAAGCTTAATGATTTTATCAACTTATAGCATAGGCAGTTGAGCTTAACATCACTATCTGTCTGAATATCAAACACCTTAGACATAACACGGAGTAAGTATTTTCCAACAGTCACTGATATTCTAAACTTTAAATCCCTATAGAATGTGAACAAAAACAATTACACATTTTTATACAGAAATTTAGAAATCTAACCATATATAACATTGTAGTAGGACAATTCTGACAATCTTATGACATTTTCTCTGTCTCTTTGTTTCTTTTTCTTTTTTTGGTCTTTTTGAGATAGGGTCTCACTATGAAGTTCAAGTTGGCCTTGAGCTCACTTTTGTAGCAGAGGCTGGTCTTGAACTTGCACTGATCCTCCTGCCTCAGCCTTCAAAGTGCTGGGATTACAGGTGTGCACCACCACTCCCAGCACTTGTTTTCTTTTATTATCTTTTTTTAAACAAACATTTACTTGAGAGAGAGTATAGCGATAATTGATACGACATTAGACAGAGTACCCATTTAGAAGACCAGAATGATTGGTATTCCAAGCATGGTTTTAGTATTATACATGGCTATTCTCACTGTACTTGCTTATAATTTATTAATTATTTTGAGGCAGGGTTTCACTATATAGTTCAGGCTGGCCTTGAACTCATAGCATTCTTTCTGCCTCAGCCTTCCAAGGGCTGTGATTGCAGGCATGCACCATGATCCTCTGATAATATAGTTTTATTTATGATTTGTGTTTCTAAGAATGAGTTTTTAATGGAGGAATTGCCAGCTAAGCTCCAGGCACTTTGGAAAGTAGAGTCTTAACTGCACTGTCACTGTGTAAAGAATAACACAGCACACAGCCCCATAATTACTGGAAGCCACAGTTATTCAGACACTCATAGTCTGTCTAGTGGTGCATATCATTCACTAGCTTATGGTGAATTATTATTTCTTTTGAAAGTGTAACTTGAAATGACTGTTTCTGAAATTATGTTCTGCGGATTGTTGAGGTCTACGACAGCCTTTCAGAACCAAGTTTATTTTTATGGCATTAATAGGCTATCATTTGTTTTTTAACTGTAGTAGAATGTTGTTCTGATGGTGCAAGAGTGATGGCAGTCGATCCCCAGTTCCACAAAAATAAAACAACAACAACAAAACTCAAAGCAAAGATCAGGTGAAGAGTGATGGTAGCTAAAACTTGCACTGAAAATTGTTAAGGCTGCGCACTAGGACCTTCTCAGCAGTCATACCTTCTTCACTCCAACACACTTATGCCAGATTAATAATCAACCAGTTTTGTTTAACAGTGTCCTTGATGAAATGATAAAAATCATTGATTTTATTGATCCTTGAACACATGTATTTTTATTTTATTATTATTATTATTTTTAGAATTTAAAAAAAATTGTTTATTTATTTATTTCTTGTTTCAGAACCTTTGTTTGTTTATTCACTCATTTTTATGGCCGGCTCAGCCTGCCCCAAGGGGAGGGCTGACTCAGCATGTGGTGCTGGGGATTGAACCGTGGTCCCTGAAGCCGCCCAAGCTTTCCCAAGCAGGTGCTTTAGACCACTGAGCCATCCTGCCGGGCCCCAAACACATGTATTTTTAAAGTTTCTCCATAAAAAGTAGGAATTACCCAGAAAGCGCTTCTCCACATGGAACTAAGATGGCTTCCTGAGGACAGTGTTGGCACAGTACTTGTGCTACAAGCAGCACTTTGTGATGAGGCCAGTGGTGGAATCAGTCAATGAGACTTGAAGTGAATGGCCCATGTGACAAACATGATGCTTCAAAGTCATGCATGTGTAAGTAAATTCAAAAATGGAATGTGTAAGAAATCTAAGGACATTGTTTCAGATTCCATGTTCAAACTAACCTTTAAAAAACTGCATTCATCCAATTTGGGTGTCATATCAAGAATAATATCCATAATTTTCTGAAATGGCTATTGAAGTCTTCTCTACATTTTTTATGCGACCATATTTTCTTGATGCACTTCAAAAATACCATCACAGCAGTCAGAGTTCACAACTGACAGACTGACATGGGCATAGGTATTCACACTGCAGCAATTTGAAGCACAGAAAAACGCTGCTGCTTTTCTCATGAGGTGTAATGTATTACTAGTAATAATATTAATTAATTAATAGTCTCATGAATATTTTTCAAAATGTTATTAATAAATGGGGTTTTATCATTGTTTATTTTATTTATTTATTTATATTTTATTTTATTTTATTTTTTTGTCTTTTTGAGACAGGGTCTCGCTGTGCAGTTCAGGCTGGCCTTGAGGTCACTTCTGTAGCCCAGGCTGGTCTCAAACTCGCACCGATCCTCCTGCTTCAGCCTTCCGAGTGCTGGGATTACAGGCGTGAGCCACCACGCCTGGCAGGTTTTATCATTGTAAGATGAGCTAATAAATGTGTTTGAAAATTCTTCTCCACTGTACATTAGCAAGGTACATATGGTCTTATGATTTAGAATTATTTTTGTGCCTTTTAAAATTGCTTTTAAAAATATATTTTTGACCTGAAGAGGTTCACTGCCAGCCTTCTGGCCATGTTTTCGGACACTGAGGTGGTGCACAGGTACTACTGCCCAGACCTGACGATACCTGAAATTCCACCAAAGCCTGGAGAATTCAGAACAGAGCTTTTGGGACTGAAGGAGAGAAAACATGAACCTCAGGTAGAACCTGCAGCACACAACAGTGCCAAGAGCCCTGTGCTCAGGTCTTTTTTGTAACTCACTGACTCCATGTGCTGGTCCTCAAGCATCTAATTCAGAGACGATGCAGGGATGCCCACTGATAGGGGGACTTTCATCATGGTTGGACCAGTAGCTCTTGAAAGCTGCTGAAGCGCATATTCTGAGCTTCTTCATGTCATTTTTGAAGATACTGGATAACATGTGAAATAGAATGTTTGCGTTGTCACCTGCTGTCACAGTTCTGGCTTCTCTCTCTCTCTCTCTCCCTCCCTCCCTCCCTCCCTCCCTCTCTCTCTCTCTCTCTTTGTCTTTTTGAGACAGGGTCTCAGTATGCAGTTCAGGCTGGCCTTGAGCTCACTTTGTAGCCAGGCTGGTCTCGAACTCACACCGATCCTCCTGCCTCAGCCTCCCGAGTGCTGGGATTACAGGCGTGCGCCACCATGCCCGGCTGGCTTCTTTCTCTGAGTGAAGTGGACTCTAATGGCAAGTGGGAATTATAAATGTAATAAAAAGTGATTTTTGCAAAAAAATAAAATAAAAATATATTTTATTCACACTTGTTATCAAATTTCAATGTTGTATTTTTACCCATATTCATCCCCAGGACCCTCCTTACACCCACTTCCATCTCACTTCCTTCTGCTAGTATAGCAGTAGAGTCCCCTGGTTTGCCTTTAATAAACGAATCCAACAGAAAAATTAGTGCCCAGTTATACTTTGGTTTATACTGCAGTGTTATTGAAGCAAATAAGTTAAGACTCTGAGTAGCCTCCTTTTTTTTTTTTTTTTTAAAACACAAGTCCATTAATAAAGATTTGAATATTAATCAAAGAGGAGAGAAACAGCTCTTTCTAGGGCTGTCACAGGATGTAGTTGTATTTAATCTTCATAGAAAATCTATGAGCACAGAGATTTTCCATTTTATGAATGAGGAAAGTGAGTCTCACAAAAGTTTAATATCTATAAGAGGAGAAAGAAATAAAAATTATTTGAGCATGATGGTGCATGCATATATATCCAGCACTGGGGAGGTTGAGGCAGGAGGATTGCTGCGAGTTCAAGGACAATCTGGAATACATAGTGAGTTCAAGGCTAGTCTGAGATCCTATCTCAAAAAAAAAAAAAAAAATCCAGACAAAACAGAACTAAACCTTTTTTGGCTGAGAGAAGAAGAGGAGAGAACAATTTTCAAATGTGGCAGATAAGGAACATTACAAGGGTGGAGTATGACAATGTGGATTGTTTTCTCTATTGGCCATCATACTAGAAAGAAAATAGTGAGTTGAATGTTCCATGCAGAAGAGGGAATGCGAAGTGTTGCTTCACCGTTAAAACACCATGACTGAATATGTAACATTTCAAAACAATGGCCAGTTAAACCTATTCAGTGGGAAAATTCAAACTGTTGGTTTGATATAATATAGACAAAACAATCACTTAGTTGAAGATTAATTTTGCCTTACACTTTGGGGCTTTTTTCCCATATAGATACAGCCTAGAAACATGTACTAATGCAAGTGCTAACACCACTTGGAGCCTAAGAATTAGTTTAAACTTCATTTCATTTATTTTCCTTTCACCTGCTTCAGAAAGAATAACTTTTGCAGATGAATTCAGTAGAATTGAGTGTCGAACCATGTAAGGTGTTATTTGATAATCCTATGATTATTCAACATATTATGTGAGCTTTAGAAATTTTAACATAAATCTCTCAATAATTATAAATCAGAACTTTGAGAACCAGTTAGAGAAAAAAGCTAGAATCCCTTTTCTGCATTCAAAACATGGTTATACAAATTTAAATAAGCAGTTTAAGTAGTTTAAAAGCTAATGTTTAAGATAGCTAAATATACTTCTCTATTTCCCCTTTTAGTCCTTTTAATTTTTTATTGAACAAGGAAAAGAAAAAAAATTCAGTTTTAGCTGTAAGAAGTTGTGAAAGTCCTAACACCAGGGTAACCTTTGGTGTGATCCCTTTATGTGATTAAATTCTGGCATTAAGAAAAGTAGACAGCTTTTCTAAATACCTTTTAATATTCATTGGAATACTTATTGGCTGATTTCTTTGACAAGCCTCAAGTTTGCTGAAAATGTACAGAATAGATACAATGAAATGAGGAGACTTTGAAATTTCCAAGTGCATTTTCTGGTTGTGCAAACTAAATGCTCTTCAATCATTAAAATAAGTGGTAAAGGTTTCTGTAACATAAAGCACTTAATAAGAAAAATATTTTGGGCTTCAAATACCAAGACCTATCACATTTGGAAAGATGCAGCAAAAAAATAAGGGAAAATACATCTTTGATTTTCTGCTTTTGGACAATGTCAATGCCTTGACAGAACTGAGGAAAATAATATTCTAACTTAAGTCACAGGCCAGAAGGCACAAGGTCCACCAGGTGCACGTTAGTGGGAGAATTCATACAGTGGGACTCACATGCTTAGTGCTAAAAGATCACTGACTGTGTACATGCAGCTCATCGTGGTGCTTCCCTGGTGCACCATTCATACGATGTCACGAACAGCATGATTTTTGTGTCTTTCCAAATGCTGCTTTATTAGTCAAGCTGACTTTATGTATTGAAAATTTATTTATGTATTGGGTACCAGGAGATGAGCTCAGGACATTATGCTTGCCAGGTAGGTGCTGTGCCACTGAGTGCCTAAATACCTACTCATTATTGAAATTTATGATGAGAAATTTCATGTAGTGTTTTTTAAGTTACATAATTTTGACTTAGGAAATTAAAAAAAATACAGCATTTTAGCCTTTTTTTTTCTGTGAAAATTTGACTCTGACAGAAACTTATATTTCCAGAGCACAGTTTCGGGGTTACTATGAAATATGTTATGAGATTTTTGGTACTAGCTTTATATTTAGCCTATTTAATTGGCTTAAGTGACTACATTAGTTGTTAACAAAGAAATTTAATTCATATCAGGTGAGCTAGGAAGCGCATCTGGGATCTGTTATGACTTGACAGAAACTGCCAGTCTATTAAAACAAGGAAAGGAAAAGCATGCTAACCACAGTTCTGTTTCAGAAATAATTCTGAATTCAGTTGTTCTGTAGCCTCTTGGATCTTGTCCATGGATCAGTTATTATAAATCTTCCTCCCACATCTTACCCTCCCAATTTGAAATAAGTACAATGTGTTTTTATAGCTCTTCGAGTATTGAAGTTTGCATGTGCTACTCCAAAGCATTTTGCTTTGCATTTGCAAACCTCTGATTCATATAAAAATAATGTGTCTTGTTGTGAAGAGTGACATCTACAACATTTTGTTGTTAACAGTTATTTAAATTATTTACCGACTTTTTCCCCTTCCCCAGAAAACACCAAGAGGGGGCACTCATCATTTTTCTGGCTTGTCTGGCTTGAGCACAACTTGCTTCAGAAAATCATTTGGAATGTGAATCGGAAGCATCAACATGTGTAAGAGTAGCGTATTAATCCCAACGCGTCAAGCAGCTAAATGGTACCAGTTTCAACAATGGTACTAGAGTGTTTTCCAGAAAGACAGTTTCTTCATAAAATCTTTGCCTTTTTTTCTTTAGCATGTATGGCTGATCGATTTATGCTTAGCCCAGAAACAAGTCAGAAGCCAAAGCTTTTATCTTTTACTCCAGTTGACATTACCTCAGCAAATATATTATTTTATTATTTGTTTATTTCATTAGGTTACTCATTGGTTAGATACAGTTTTGGGAAGATAAACATTTCATGACATATTACATATGTTTTAGATAGATGACATAATCTAAGTTATATTTGTCCATAAGAACAAATCCAAAGGACCAAAAACTACATTTAGGTTAAATAGTTTTCACTGTTAGGCTAAGTGCCTATCACTTTTTCACTCATCAGTGTATGTATATGTCATATACATGGCTTCCATTTGCATGTATACTTACACACACATACCTGTAAGGCAGTTTGCCCAGCCTCATGAAGGATCAGCAAGATGAATTACAAGCAAACCTAATCTCATTTCTCCTTATTAAAGTTACCGAAATGTAATCTTGCATAGATTATGAGGGAGGACAGAGAAAGGAAGAATAACAAACATGGCAAAGTTTAACCATCAGCAAATTTTGGGTAGAGAGTGTGAAGTTCTTTGTGTGATTCTTCTGAGTTTTTTTGTAGATGAGCTATCATTTAAAAATAATTTTTGAGGGTATGCTTTGAAAAAAGATAGTTCAAATATCTAAAGAATGAAGCATTTTGATGTCACAGGTGTTCCTCAGTTATTGGAACTAGCCCTCAAATTTTGTTTTGATCTCCTTACTATGTTTCTGGAATTTTCCTTTAACTATGGGAGAAACAGTTCGGGAAGGTATAAACCTGAGCCTTTATTTTTCCTTTGGTATCCAAATTTTCAGTCAGGATTTCTCCAGTTTAGACCATAGACCTATAGTAAATTGCATACTCAGAACCTTTAGAGAAATGCAGTAAATAACTGGTAAGCAGGAGATGCCAGCGCCAGCTCCTGGGAAGCCATGGGTTTAGACTGGTCTCTTTCTCCTTCCACTCTCATTTAAAACTGCCTGAGTTCACCCACACTGTGAACAAATGGAAACCCAGGCGCTTATCTTTCTTGTCTTTACATGTTAAGCAGAGACCCTTGTGTGAAGTAAATAGATATTCTTTTCTTTTTCCTTCATGAATGAGTAACTATAGGTTGAAATGTTTTTCTGTTGAAGATCTTCAAGTTGCTCTTATTTTGTTTCTCACACTAAGATGACCCAGATCTTCACAAGGGTGAGTGAGCTCAGAGTCTAAAATTTGATCTACACCAGTCTTTATAATACATTTTCTAAATAGAACCATAGCATGCAAACATTTAGGGAAAAGTGCATAAGGGATTTGTGAAAAGGAAAGCAGATTTGAAATCTAGAGAGTATCAGTGGTCAGCTCGAGTATTTGGCACATGGTTAAATGCTTAATATGAGTGATTGTTTCTCTTTAAAATCAGAAGCCCTATAAAGGTATATATTTGGAATGGCATTTGAATAAAAACGTAAAAGGCATCCGAAAGAAATGAAGGGCATTTCTGTACTTGGAAAACCTCTCAGGTTCGATAATACCATTCTAAGTCATCTAAATTCATACCTATTATCACTTAAGTGGACACCAATGCTGCCAACTGCATCATATACAAATATTCAGATTTTTGTTTTCCACATCATTCTGAAGGTTATCTCTCTGGTTGCTCTGAAAATCAGGTGACAACCATTTCCCATGATGCTTTAAGGGCTGTCAAACTGTCCATCAAACTGCCACCTGACCAGTCGTTCCCATGGTTCTTTTAGACTTCCCGTATGATAAATTGAAAGGCACTATTATCTGTCTGTTGTGAGGGGGGACTGTTTGGGCTTTGATAAGATATCACTACTCCCAGGTGAGAGGCGGCTGACAGCACGTCAAGGCAAAACAACACATAGAAACACTGAACAGGGGAGCCCAGGTTTACAAACATCTGTTGTTATTATTTATTACTTTTCTTCAGGCTTAAGTTTCTGACTCACCCTGAGATAATTCTAGAATTGATATTTTGCTTCTTGGATAGCAAGTAACAATTGCTGTCCTTTTTGTAAAAGAATTTTTTATTTTTATTTATTTATTTATTTATTTATTGTTTCAGAACCTTTGTTTGTTTATTCACTCATTTTTATGTCCAGCTCAGCCTGCCCAGAGGGCAGGGCTGGCGCAGCATGTGGTGCTGGGGATCAAACCGCGGTCCTTGAAGCCACCCAAGCTTTCCCAAGCAGGGGCTTTAGACCACTGAGCCATCCCGCCGGGCCCCACAATTGCTGTTCTTTTCAGCTTGGAAAAAGCATATTAAATTGAAAATATCTTTTTAGTTCACGGCATATTGGCTTTAAGTTTTGCAGGCAACAAGTTTTATTTTCTCCAAATGCAGTCACTTTTCTTTTGGAAAAATAAAATATCAAGGCATAAATCTCACTGCAATGAATCAATTTTTAGTATTTAAGTATAAAATTGGTTGCTTATGATGAAAGGTCATTATAGATATACAAGTTAACAAGATACATGGACTGGTTTTAGTGTTGGCATACATCAGATTCCAGCTTAGTATCGAAAGTAAAGTTAATGAATCTGGTAGTACTGCATGAGGACATAGGGTTTGTAACTTATATTCAGAACTTCAATTTTTAATTTTTCTGAATTAGACTAACATTGATTTCCAAATATGCATTTCCATATAAATGAAATGTGAACACGGGTAAGAATCTGGCACTCAAAGGACAGAGACTATAGTTAGGACTGTGATAAAGAGACTTATTTATAAAGCAAGGGGAGAACTGTGGACAAAGGCTTTCCAGAGGAAATCTGTCTGGAAAGTGGGTATATTTGAGTACAGACAACCTTACATTTAGGATTTAATTCTTTGAACTTATATGTCCAAATAGGAGTCCATGAAATCTTAGAGGTGAGTTCTTGAATCCTTATGACATGTAAATATAACCTTTTCCTGGTTTAATCTTTAGGCCTTACTCTCTTATTGTTCTTTTTTGTTTGTTTGTTTGTTTGTTTGTTTGATCTTTTTCTCTTGCTTTCCTGCTCCTTCAGTGGCATGTACTGATAGGTTCATTATTTTTTTTTCGATATGCATCTATGTCCTGAAATGCTATCATTATACGAACAACATAGTGTGCCCTTTGAAGACCACTCAGGGAAAATAATCTGCTGTTGTTTATTGTGGTTTTTAGCAGAATAAAAGTACTGTAGCAGTTGCTAACATCACCACCTTGTGTACAAATATTTTTTTGCATGCAGTTTCCTAATGTCATTAAGCAGTATTGTAATTTCATTACATAGTAATGCAGCACTTCGATTACAGACATTTAAATAATTTGGCAATTCAGAATCTGAAAAAAAATAAACCATGGCTTATTTTTAGCTGTTTGTAATTAGTTAACCACATAACACTCCTCTGCACTCATGTAAGAAATAAAAATGGCCCAGGACCTTTACAAACTGGGAATTTGTCATATTACGTTCTAAAATAATGATCAGAAATTCAAAATAAAAAAGAAAAAGACATTTTTCTAAAGATTAATAATAATACCAATGGTAGATATAGTTAGTACCTAGAGTCTCTGATTAGTGGATCCATAACTCTAACAACTTTATTCACTAAGGTAGTTTTACTTTTGCCAGTGAGTTTATGTTAAAAATCATTACTTACTTGAAAGAAACATTTGGATCTTTGTCCAAAGAAGAGAAGTTCTTGAGGTTATCATTTGAATAACAAATTTTTAGTGGTTTCTGGCATTTAAGAACCCATAGAAGGTGTTATGATTTTCAGTAGCCCTTGGAGATAAATAAAATTAAATTGACTGGGTTCCATCACTTTTTCAAGCAGAAATACTTGGTGATTCAGGGAGGGACAAAGGTAGAAGGGTGATGGGCAGAGTGTCCAATAAATTCGGTGTAGGTCCCAGACAAAAAAGATAAATGTGTTCTGTTCTCCTTGTCTTACAATAAAATTAGTTTCTCTTAGAAAAAACAAACAAACTTTCTCATTTGGATCTTTTTACTTCTTTATGCTTTTTTCTTTTTTTTTTTTTTGTGGTATCAGGGGTTTAACTCAGGACCTTGCACTTACCAGGCAAGCACTTATTCCACTGAGCTATCTCTCCTGCCCTATACCTTCTTTCTTGATTAGTGAACTTTATTGGTTTACATAGTGGTAACATGAGAACTGCTATAATCCTTTGGAAGTATCACCCAGAGTTTCCTGCACCGTTTTCCTATTTGAGCATAAAGTGTGATTATACAACAAAGCCCTACAAACATTGCTAAGGATGCAAAGCAAAACGTAGCGGTGAAGTGGAGCCTTGCTTGGTTCCTGGACTGAATTCTCTCCACAGTTCTGGTTGCAAACTTAACTGCATGAGAACTAAATCAAACTTCTTCATAAAGTCAACATGGAACCTAACCATAAAGTGTGTGTGTGTTTCTGCCCATCTGTGAGAGAAAGGAGGGAGCTCAAACAGAAGTGCACTAGGTCTTGTGACTCTAGGGATGAGCTTATTTCTCATCAAAGTTTGACTCCTTCCAAGGCTCTTCTAACAGCAGATTAAGAAAATCTTGAGAAGGTGGGTAGGCTTGAGCAAATGAGTTTGGGGGTGTCTTTATTAGGATAATTATTTTTCTCATATATTGATCAGCAAAATCATAAAGTTAGGCTAAATTTAAGCTGCCCGTATTACAAAACTTCTTGTCTAGTCCTCTACCTCTGGCTCCTGACTGCATACGGGAAGGCTGTGAGGAGATGGATTTCTCAAGATTACTTCTTGCATTTTATTTTTTCTATGCCTAATAATATTAACAGGATATATGTCTAGAATACTTTATGGTTTCCAAGGCAGAAATCATTTTGTGCATGCATGTCAAAAGCGACCTTAGGAGGTTGGCAAGGCAGACGCTGCTTCATGGATGAACAAGTCAAGGATCAGAGACATGACAGAGAGATGCTCAGGATGGCCGAGATGCTTCGGACCTTGCCGTCCTCTGCTCTCCCAACTCTGAGTCCAGGGTACGTTTTCCTCTCTCACACTGCGCTTGTCTCTGGCAACGAGCGCAACACGTAAGTCATGTAGATGTTAAGAATCAAGGCTGTCCTGTGAGAAGCTTGACCCCTCTTGAGTGGAAGTCTGTCCATAAGATATTCTATGCCAGAGTCAGCCTGGTGCCATGCTTACCATTACAAAAGAAAGCATTCACTATTTGCCTACTCCTTATGTTCATAACTTAGAATCAAATAGCCACAATGAAAGGCTGTTGCACGTAACTGACAAGTGAATGCGAATCTACTTGCATGGAATAAAATTTATAGACCCTTCCATAATGGGTATTATTTAACAAGATATCAGATGTCCATCCAGGTAAAATTTATTTATTTATTTATTTATTTATTTATTTATTTATTTATTTATTTGGGCAGGGCCAAGGTTCAAACTCATGACCTTGCACTTGCCAGGCAGGCATTTGTGCCACAGAGCTATCTCCCCAGCCCCTCATCCAGGTAAAATTTAACATTTCACAACAGTTTCAAGTGTTTGACATAGAAAAAGGACAAGCATTTCTAATAGAGCAAAAATGCAAATTTATAAAATCTTTAGCATGTCTGGTGAGTGGTTTCTTTGCATACTGTACGTGCTTGTGCCACGGGATGTGCCCAAGCTGAATAAAAGCTACGCTGTAAAACTGAGATTTATTAAACATTTGTTTTCTTGATTGGTTACTCGCATACTTAAATTTCTATAATGGAAATAGAAATATTGACACATTTTTAAAAAATGACTTTTGAGATTACAAAAATAGGATAAAATGGCATATATTTTATAAATCTCATTTTAATTTC
>PVJA010005026.1:0-62500 GCA_004027025.1 Myocastor coypus | reverse complement strand
GGAGGCTTAAACAGGAGGATCACTATGAGTCTGATCCAGTAGTGAGACCCTGAGCACCCTGTAGACCCTTCCCTGAATTATACAAGAAAATAGTAAGAATGATATTTGACTTTCAGTGCATGTCACAATTAGAATGTGGAGCCAGCTGCCTAATTTGACCAGGAAAATTTAACCCAGTGTTGGTGGCCAGAACATTGCCGTGACTGATGGGTGAGTGAGATGGTGGCAGGGCTGATGGGCCACTGTGGCCCTTTTCCAAGCAGAGAGCTGACTGCATATTGGGAACAGGAAGTCAAGAGACCTAGATATGTGTGCTATCTGTCACCTGGAAGAGATGGCGAATCAAACGATAGGCACTTCTTGCCTGTCTCTCTCTGTGCTTTGCTCACCACTGGTGCCTGGCCCCTGCAGAGTTCATTGGTTTACTGTTTCCTCACACTGCTGCTTATGGCCAGATGACCCATGGAATAGACTGGAATTTGTGGCTGCAGTGGAACACTGATATTGCCAGTGGTCTTACAGTTCTATTAGGTAGGCAGTTCACTGCCAATTTCTACACCTATGCCCTAGAATTTCTATAGTTCATTAATATAAATCTTTAATTTTTAAGAGTACAAAATAGTATTAAAAGAGAAAAA
Organism: Myocastor coypus; assembly: GCA_004027025.1. Taxonomy (NCBI): domain Eukaryota; kingdom Metazoa; phylum Chordata; class Mammalia; order Rodentia; family Myocastoridae; genus Myocastor; species Myocastor coypus. Next base: position 61,862 of record PVJA010005026.1, on the reverse strand, counting down.
CTGCAAGGGATACGGAATTTCACTAAATAAAATCATATGAATTTCATAGTATTTGTTGTAATGCATAGTGTTGTCTTCAAGTTACTTGCTCATGTTAGCAGATATAAGCATGTAAAATTGAGTTCAAGTTTTCAGTTATTTCAAAATACTGATTTTTCCTGGTCTATTCGCTTAAAACAAAGAAAAAGCTCTACCTCTGAAAATTTAAGAAGTTCTACATTAGTATATGGGATTTTGAGGTGAGTCAGCAAAGAATAGCTGATTTTCATGATTTACCCTGGTTTTGACATGGTTCCAACTGCAGAGCAAGGTAGGGGGAAGCCTAGAATCTGTTTGGTCATTGTTATGGTTTACGTCTAGTTGTTCCCCCAAAGCCTCATGCAACCATGGGGTGGGGACTTCTATAGATTCAGACTTGACTCATGAGTCACTGGGATTATGTTCAGTACAGATGAGATTATCTGTCTGAGTACTGCTGGGAATTACAGGTGTGGCCCGAGGCAGATAGGCTGAGGCAGAGAGCCTGATGTAATTTAAAGAGAGACAGAGAGACAGACTCATGCTGTTTCTTCCCTGGTTGGTCGGTTGCCTCTGTCACCATTTTGTTGCTGTTCCACTGTCATGAACTGCTGGCCTCTGCATTGTGCCACTCAACCTTGGAGCCAGCCAAGTACGGACTGAAACCTCCAGTAACTGTGAGCCAGCTAAACCTTTCCTTCCTTCATTTTGGGTGTCAGGTATTTGCCCCAGCAACGAGAGAAGAATAACTAAGACAGTCATGCAATTTGTAGCGCCTTGCAAATAAACAAATAAATAATTTTTTTTACATTTTTAAGTGATTAAGCAAAATATGTGTTGTGGCACCTGACAATTTCATGAAATCCACTTTCCGTGTCAATACACAAAGTCCACTGAGACATGGTCTAGCTTCTCTGTCTCCATAGTCTGTGGCTGCTTTGTGCACAAGTGGCCAACCTGAATAGCTGAATCAATGACATACGTTCCATGAAACCTACAGTGTGTACTACTTGGTTCTTTCCAGACAAGCTTTGTGTGTCCCTACTGAAGTGTTAAAGCTTAGAAATACCTGGAATATACAATTATAAATCTTGTTACAGTATGAAGTCTGATTCAGTAGGTATATTCTGCATTTCTGACAGGGTACTCGTGACGCTGGCATTGCAGTTGTCCCTTGCTATTTTGCAGTTTGACTTTCACTGACTTGTTGCTTTGTGGGTTTTCAAAAAATATTAATCTAAATTATTTATCACAATTTTTTATGTCATGAGATTTTGCAGTCCCATACAGTATACATGTTATTAAAATTACATAGGCTTACAAGTTTAGAAAATGGTTAAGAATATTAAAAGTGCCTTTAAAAGTGGGAAAGGCTTATAAGAAGATAGGAAGGGTTTATAAAGCCTAAAATACATATAAATACACCACAGATGAAAGTGATTGATGATGTATAGTGTGCCTGAGGAGAGTCACCTAGAGAGAAAAAATTCTCTCAGGTTTTTATAGAGAGCAAATTGGTCAAGCAATGGCTGTGGCTCATCCAGATGGCTGACACTGATAACAGTTCTAAGCTACCGTATATGGTTTCAGGGTAAATTTGACTGACCTTGTCAGATACAAAAGTTACATTTTTTGTTATATAGGTCTTGCTTTAACTTGTCTTATGCATCCAGCAGGAAAGTATAACCTTGAGGTATAAAAAAGTAAAGCCATATTAATACGCTGTGCTGTAAAAGACTCAAGTCAACAACTTCTGACAATTGTCGGTTCTGCTGATAACCCACTACTATTATGGTCAATTGGATTATATTGAGCTATTTTGTTGCATTCAGGCACCTACAATATTTGAACTGGTATTCAGTATTAAAAGCTTCTTTAAAAACTATTCCAAATACAGCTTCTCTAACACAATGAAACACCCATCTCTGACAAAACAAAACAAAAAAAGGAGGATAAAATAAAAGGCCATTTCATAGTCAAAATATGTATATGCAAAATAGGATAGATATAGAGCTACTTTCTTTCATTTCAATAAAAAAAGGTTTGTACTAATATTGTTTAGACAAGATATCTTGTCTGTATCTTGTCCTCTGAATAACCACTATGAAGACAATGTTATGCAATGTATTGATTATTATAACTGTCCTACTAACCTGTTTTGAAACTGTTTCATTGCTATTTCATTTTCTCATTAAAATGAATAGAAAATTTTAAAAATACATATAAATGCTAAAATAAATATAGTGTTGCTCTTTCACTGATTTTCACTTATTGCAGGAGTGTCTGAAATACAGTCTCCACGATAAGTCAGGGACCACCATACTGATCTCATCCCACACTTTTCAGTTCAGCATTCTATATCATGACTCTCATCTTTTGGATGGTGTTGACCTGATCAAGATCTTTCAAGAATGGACTCACAGTAGCAAGCCCACCAGACTGACATAAAAACCTATAAATCTAATTTATTCATTAGACACTGAGAAATCCAATAACACTGCTCCAGAATATTCTGTTCTCATAGACATAGCCTGGATGTTCTTCCTTCCTTCCTTCCTTCCTTCCTTCCTTCCTTCCTTCCTTCCTTCCTTCCTTCCTTCCTTCCTTCCTTCTTTCCTTTCTTTTTTTTTCTTTCTTTCTTTCCACAGCCCAGATTCATAGCGAGCCTCCTGATTTATGCCTCCTAAGTGCTGGGATTACAGGCGTGTGCCACCATGCCCAGACTCTATCGCTGGCTCAGTGTGTTCGAGGGTGGCCAGCGCAGCATGCAGTGCCAGGGACCAAACCTTGGCCCCTGAGCTTACCAAAGCAAGTGCTTAGTCCACACTGAGCAGGTTATTTTCTGAGAATGAAAAGGAAACAAGAGATCAATATGTGTTTAGCTTGATGAAAGATCTCAGATTAAATAGGAATAGGCTAGTTCATAGCCAGCAGCACAAGACCGGTGACTGTTTAAAATGTACCCTGATGAGCCAGGGTATGCTCAGTGGTATATACATCTGCCTGGCAAGTGCAAGGTCCTTAGTTCAGTCCCTGGGTATGAAAAAGATAAAATAAAATGAGGTAAAAATGTACAGTGGTGACCATTGCTCGTGACAATTTATTTTATATTTGATAAAGCAACAGAAGAAGGAAATTCAAAGCTTTCCAACACAAAGAATTGATAACTATTTCAAAAGAGAGATGTTAATTACTCTAATTTTGTCATTATACAGTATATATAAATATTGAATCATCACAATGTACCCCATAAATATATATAATTATTATATGCCAGTTGAATAAATCAATACAAACCATGTAAATGAGAAAAGATGAGATAAAATACACACCTTGGTGGTTTATTTTAATCAAGTGTAGAAAGTTATGCAAACATAGAAGTGAAAAACTTATATTTACAGATCCATAGACACAGAAGACATGGAAATGTACCAGCATTTCACTGGTCAGGCATCAGAGACAGCAAGGAAAAAAGCTTGGCAAGGGACTTCACTGTGGTTCCATGGGATAGTATGGGAGAGGGTAAGCATTTTAAGACTGACTATTTCAAATAACTTTTCTGGGTTCTGGGGCTTAGGGGCTATATCTAGACATCTGGTGCAGGAGCCTGGGGTGACTGAGGTAGGGAATTAGCAGCTTGAGAGTAGGAAATCCATAAAAGAGGTATTGGGGATATGGGTTTTGAATTGGTTGGAGTTTTTTGGTATCTGTAGGAATCAGTCTTGATGGTGGAGGAGGACTCCCTGGTCTCAGAAAGGCTCAGCTGATAAAACATCAGAAAATACAGAAAATAAAAAAGCAGGTCAATCCTTGGAGCTGGGCCAGTCTTCCTGAGGATGATTATAGAATGGATATTGCTCATGCACACCTCCTGGACTACTAGTTTCCTGTGTTTTTCTTTCAGATCTGCTCATTCCTTTCTTCCTTCATTCCCTATCTTCTTTTGTCCTTCCTTTTTCTTCCCTTCCCTTCTTCTTCCCTTCCACTCTCCTCCTTTGGCTCCTCCTTTTCTCCTCTTCCTTTTCCTTTTTCTCTCTTCTTCCTATTTCCTTCCTCCCCTCTTTTTTTCCTGATCTCATCTTTGAGAGGAGGCTTCTAAATTGATCTCAAATTCATGACTCCAGTCAACCTCTCATCTCAGCCTTCTCACATATACTACCATATGGACTGGATTAATACTCTTTCATTTATAGAAAATTAATTTATTTAAATTATAGAAAAGATTTTCTGGCCTAGGAAATCTCTGAATCCTCAGAACTTCTTAGTTGGATTTTGACTCAAGATCTTGCTATGTTGCTTAGGCTGGCTTGGTTCATGACACTCCTGTTTCAGCCCCCTGAAGTGTGGGATTACCGATGTGCACCACAACATCTTGCTCCTTTGGGTTCTTTGAGTAGATTTGAGGTCTTGATGATCAAGATCAAGTTGCCTCCTACCTACCATATATTTATTATATAGCTTAATTGATAAAACAAATCTTATTTGGTACCAGTTGTTTTGCTCTAATACTGTTAGCCTGGACACTATATAAGGGACAGAAAGAGGCTTGTCTTGTCCCTTGCTTGCTTTGCTACCTTCTGCCACCATAAGATTTCTATAGTATTGAAGAGATTTTTCTCTAATGTGCCCAATAAAAGAACACCCTATTGAGTATATGTAACATCAACTTGACGTGACTATTTGAATATTTGTAGTATTTCACATCAGACAGCGTAGTCCTCAGTCTTTCTAGCTTAGCATACTACTGATAGTGACATTTCAGTGGTAAATCTGACAGGGAGTCACTTCTTTATATATTTAGTAGAGGGTCTACAGGGTCTCACTACACAAATCAGACTCATAGTCATCCTGTTTTCAGCCTACCAAGTGCTGGGATTACAAGCCCGTGCCGCCATGCCCAGGCTCAGTTGCTGTCTCAGCATGCCCTAGGGGTGGGACAGGCATGGCATGCTGGAGATCGAACCCAGGTCTTGCATCTGCCTAAGCAGGTGCTTTAATCCACTGAGCTATCTGGCCAGCCCTCAGGGAGTCATTTTTGATGATAGCATCACATAGAAGATGGAGGTGACCCTTTGATCACATGAGCTTCTGGACATTTAGAGATGTTTTGTAGGGGATAGTAAGAGAGGAATATAGTGTCAGATGCATTTTGGACAACACATGGCAACATCTATAGGCTGATTTTGAGTAGCATTTCTGGGAGTCCTGCCAGAGCCATTTGGTTTAGTTATTTTTCTCATTGCTGAGACAAAATAGCCAACATCCAAAGTTAAAAGAGGAAAGGTTTATTTAGCCCACAGTTTGTAAAGATTTCAGTTACCTATCAGTTGGCTCCGAGGCAGGGTAGTAGACAGGCACAGAAGAGAAACAGCTCATGGCAGGCAAAAGGTAGCAAAGCAAGCTAGGGATAGGACAAGCCCCTTTCTGTCCCTTATATTATATATATCCAGGCTACTAGTACTAGGGAGGTACCAAACCAATTGGTGGACTGATTTAATCATCTCCCATTATTAATGCTAGCACCCTTAATCCTAGCATTGCACCATGAATCAGTCGCACACTCTAGATTCAGTCACCTCTGGAAAATCCTCCTATGACTGAATGAGGCTTTGGGAGGACAAGCAGACACAAACCATTCTGCCCCTGGCCTCCCAAAGACTCGTGCGCATCCCTACATGCGAAAGGCATTCACTTTATCTCCAAAAGTTGCCAAAGTCCTAACAGTTTCAGCATTTCTGAAAAGTCCGAGCTGAAAGTCTCCTCTGAAATGTAAGGCAAACTCTTAGCTGTAGGCTCCTGAACTAATACCAAGAAAGTTAAACATTTCTAACATTCAACGGTACAAGATGGATATTTGCACGTCAAAAGGTACAAATTAGGGAATGTGAAGGAATGGGAACAAAGAAAGCTCAAAATCCAATAGGCAAACACGTTCTATAGTTACATGTCCAACATCTGAGGTGATCTAGGGAAGGACGTGAATTCTCAAAGGTTTGGGTGGCGCTGCTAGTACAGCACTGCCAGTGGTTTTAGTTCCCATAGCTTCTCTCTTAGACTGGCTCTGTTCACTCCATCTAAGCTTTTCTTAGATAACCCATACTCCTGGCTTCTCCAACTTTTTTTGGTCTCTGTAGCACCTTTAGCTTGCTACTCACAGTTTCACCAACTGCCCTGTCAGGGGCATGCGGCTTGGCCTCCCAGCCTTGCTTCCACAATGTGGATGGAAGCCTCTGATCCCCCAACTCTTGCACTCTGAATGCACCTAAGGCCAGCAGCACATGGATGATGCCCTAGGTCTGCTACCAACTGGAGCATTACCCAGACTTCCTTCTCTCTTGGCTTTAGGGGGTGAGTGCCTGAATTGCTGACATTCTGAATCCAACCTTGAGGACCAAATTCTCTAGGCTGCCACCATTCTGAAACGTGTGTTCTGGGGCTCTTCTCAAAGCAAAGTCTTTCACTTTGAAACTCTTAGGCTGCAAAGGGTGGAGTCCTGCTTCTTGTGGTTCTTTCACCTTTGTTGTTGTCTTCTTCTGAAATACTTGTTTTTTTTTTTTTTTTTTCCTTGCTGGTTTTTTTAGCAAGCAGTTTTTCTTTTTTGTGGGACCAGGGTTCGAACTCATGACCTTGCACTTGCCCAGCAGGCACTTGTGCCTCGGAGCTATCTCCCCAGCCCCTAGCAAGCAGTTTTTCCTCTGTTTGATCTTTTCAGGCTGTACCTTTACTGGAACTTCAATTCTGTTGAAACTCACATTTTGTATCATTCTGCTGGACTCTTTGTTCTTGATTCTTAACCTAAATCTGGCTAAAAGTAGCCACGCCACGGCCTCAACAGAAATTTTCTCTGCAAGATTAATTAGTTTGCCTTTCTTAATGTCAGTCTCCAGCAATGTCTCTAGACACAAGTGAGATGCAGACAAACTCTTTGCCAAAGCATAACACATATCTTCTGGAGTCCACCACCTATGGCAATCCCCTTGTCCATCAGAAATATCTTGAGCCTGGTGTCTGTAGAGGTTTCAGTCCATAATTGGCTGTCTCCAAGGTAGAATGGCATTGCTCACAGGCATGACAGAGGGGAAACAGTTCATGGCAGACAGAAAGTAGCAAGGCAAGCAGGCAAACAACGGACATGACAAGCCTCTTTCTATCCCTTATATTGTGTTTAGGCTGTTGGTATTAGTGAGGTGCCAAACCAATCAGTAGACTAATCTAGTAATCACTGATCCTTAATCACAGCATTCCACCAGGAATCAATCACACATTCTAGATTTAGCCATCTCTGGAAAACCCTCCTATGACTACATGAGGCTTTGGGAAGACAAACAGATCATTCATAACACCGCTCTAGCCAAATGGAATATTCTGTAATTGTGGGACTTTTATTCTACTACCCATTTACATGACATAATGACTCTAATCTTGATTTGTTGTTCATTAATATTTTGTAAAATTATTCCATGACATTCAAAAATATTTCTCTGCATGTTTCATTTTAAATATCTCATACGCCTAAACTCATGAAGATTAGCACTGAGAACTAGACCTGTATTCTAGTTATTGTGACTGGGAACAAATTTGTTTTGTCATCAGCTAAATATTGAAGAGAGATTTAGATTATACTGCCAAAATCTCCATGGGCCTTTCTGCCTTTAAAACTGAACTCAGCTGGAAGGTATCTGTTAGATATACATAAAAGTAGCATCCATTTCTTTATGCATATATTTCTGACATGTATCATATGGTAATTTGGACCTTTATCTGGGTTTTATTCCTTATTCTTGGTATTATCATTACTTGTTAACACTATCTTCTTAATCTCCTTAAAAAGAAAGAAAAAAATCCAAATTATTTTAAGGAGCTATCTTACTCCCTGTGTAAACTTCAGCATTTTGTATAAAGGAACCATCCAGTAGATACCAGCTGAAATTGAAGTCATGTGGGAATAACTTCTAACAAATGACCCGGGATAGCAGAACCTCAAAAGGTGAAGGGGCCATAGTACTGCACAATAAAGTAGAACTGTGGTGTCCAGTTTACTGGACATGTGGCAACTTCTATTATCCTCTATCAATCAATATATTCTATAAAGTTATAAAATAATTTTCTCTGAAAACTTTTGAAGAGTGACTTGACTTCCTAAGGTTTTATTGTATTTCTGACAATTTACAGTAACTTCTGATAGTTCTACAATTAAGTTCTAAGTAGAGGAGTAAGAGAACTTTTTCGCTGATATTAGAATTTTCACATTAATTATAGGTTATGGAAAGGATGACAGTCCAATCATGTCAGTGGTGCACCTATATAAGCTCCGGTGGATTAAAAAAATCTTTAGAAATATATTTTCCTCCTTTAATACATTTCCATAAGATGCAATGTTTTTGACCAGAAAAATAGAAAGCAGCAGTGGGTGGGAATGAGGGAAGCCAAATGCAGAACCGGTGCCAAGAGATGCAAAAATACCATGGAAATCTTTGGCCTAGAAATAATAGCTTACCAAAATACACACATGCACGCGTGCACGCGCGCGCGCGCACACACACACACACACACACACAGTTGTTGGACTTCTAAACAGAAACACAGTCATCTGTGTAGACAACAGTGCTGTTGGCTGGTAGTCCCGGAAGCCGGCCAACCTCCCATCCAGATGCCACTGCCAGTGAGGAACCATTTGGCATCTAGTCCTCTGGCTGCCAACCTCCCTTCCTCTCTCTGGCATGGGTTTTTACAGGGGCTGCTCAAGTAAATGAGGGCTCTGAGGAGTTCAGTATTAATATGCTGCAGCAACAGAGAACTCCATGCCACAAGAGCCAGTCTGTATAGTATTTGAGTGATTTTATCCCTTTATGTATTTCTCAAGTTAAAAGAACTCTGACTTCTATGTGTTTGTCCATAGATAAATAAAATTGCCTTGGAAATTAAAAGTTATACAATTTGATCTCTGCGTGAAGCCAAAATTTCCACCAGAGCTGCTTTGGAAGCTTTTAGACATTTTTAAAAATGTATTTACTACAGGGTCTACAGGGTCTCATTACATAGATTGGACTTGTAGTGATCTACCTGTTTTTTAGCCAAGAGAGAGAGAGAGAGAGGAAGAGGAAGAAAGGGAAGAAGAAGAAGAAGAAGAAGAAGAAGAAGAAGAAGAAGAAGAAGAAGAAGAAGAAGAAGAAGAAAAGAAGGATGAGGAGGAGAGAAGAAGAAGGAGGAAATAAGAAGGAGGAGGAGAAGGAGAAGGAGAAGGAGAGGGAGGAGGAGCAGAAAAAGAAGAGGAGGAGAAGGAGGAAGAAGAGGAGAAAGAAGAGCAGAGCAGAGAAGAAAAGAGAAGAGAAGAGAAGAGAAGAGGAGGGAGGAGAGGGGAGGGAAACGCAGGGCAGGGCAGAGCAGAGCATAACAGAGCAGAGCAGAAATGATAAGAAAAAAGACTATACAGGGCTCAGCGGGATGGCTCAGTGGTCTAGAGCGCCTGCTTGGGAAAGCTTGGGCGGCTTCAGGGATCGTGGTTCGATCCCCGGCACCACATGCTGCGCCAGCCCTGCCCTTGGGACAGGCTGAGCCAGCCATAAAAATGAGTGAATAAACAAACAAAGATTCTGAAACAAGAAAAAATAAATAAATATTGGAAAAAAAAAAGAAAAAAGACTATACAATAAAATATACTATTCTGAGAGAAATTGTTGATGTCTTCAACCCTAGCAAGGATACATGATTAGAACACTGCAATAAAAGTACCAATCAAATGGTTATGAGCATACATCTATGGCAGTCTATGTACAACTTCCAAAGGAAGTTAATATGAGTACTGTCTCCTCGCCTCGTAACCATCAAATCCAAAATGGGAACTTGTACCTACCAACCTCGACATCTACTACTCCCCAGCCTGTCCCCCCAGGAGAGGCTTTCTTCTGCTCATTCGTCCCTTTCCTCACACCTTTGGGACAGAGTGGGCAGAAGAGTCAACTGAAAGAGCCAGCTCCTACTCCCCTTTCCTAGGGCAAAATTTTGAGACACATCTGAGGAAAGAGAAAATTATTAGAGGATGGCATTTCACTGAATTCAGTCTCATGAGTTCGGAGAGATGTTGCAGGTAAAGCCACATGTTTTAATTAGCACAATAAATTGTAATTTTTAATGTAGACTTCCGGAAGGGTAAAACAAACATCAAAGTGCTATTCCATTTACGAGAAGAAAAACCAGAGAGAAACTTGCATTGCTGTTCTGGACTCCACTAGCTCGTTTTCTATAATCATAGCATTTGAGCGAGGGGAAAGTTTTTGTGTACTCTTTAATGTTTCTCTAGTTTTCCACAAAAATGCCATAAACTCTTTGTAATTGAGTTTTTAGCTATTCAGTCACAAAGTAGTAGGTCTTAATCATAGAAGAAGCCATGTTTCCCTGGATACCAATAGTGTGGGCCTGCCATATTAATGTAATTTGAAACAACATTAATTGTTCTCAGATACGTAAGAATCATTGACATTGACAAATCGTCCTCAATGAGACGTGAAAAAATGAATCAACTGCTTATCGATGCAATCAGAAAAGACAGACACTTTTACAATGAGGAATCATACATTAGGCAGCCTCATAGTTGTGTAACTCTGTTGCATAAAGATTTCTTAATGAGCCATGCAACCTAATCCACGTATAAGCTGTGTAACTCGTTCACTAATGAGATAGCTTAATTATAAGAAAGCTGGTGACAAAGGTACACTAGAATATCTAACACTTCCTTTTTACATAAAACTCTATTTGATCATTAGAGTTCAGGGGGAATATTTATTTTCCAACTGTACATTAATATTGATAAAAATCTTCCATTGTCTTATTGTGTAAATGTGATGAAATTGTTACTAATTACATTGTAGTGATGTTTATGTAATTAAATTTCTGTATGTAAAATATTTTGCTGTGTAGCAAACATATGAACAATGGCAATACTAGCTGTCTAATGTCTGCTTAGGAATTTTCTACCTCACTAATCTAAATAAGACCTGCTGCATCTACTATGTAGGGTCCTTTTTTGTGATCTCACCTAATCATGTTTTTCAACGGGATTCTATCCAATCCCTTTTGAAAAAGAGAACATGAGTTATATTTTTATGGGAAACAGTCACTTTGAGAACATGTTTACTCTCTGTGAGCTGAAAACAGAAGCTAAGTTGGTTGAAGGATGAAGGTCTCCCTTCCGTAGACCGCAGGCAGCAGAGCAGCACTGGTCCACAGGCCCTTTCCCCTCTGGCCCTCCCTTGCTGTCTGTGAGCACCAGCTTTGCCTTTCCATGGCTCTTGCATGTGCCTTGCCAATATCTGGAGACGCACACGCCTCCCACTCCACATGGGCCATAGCAGCTATCTGGTCCTCCCTAACTGAGTGAAAACTCCAGACTGCCAAGACTGTAAATAATCTGCTTTTTCATAGATGAGTATTACCTGGGGGCATTACGATATGTTTTGTGTTTTCAGTGAAATGTTAGTAATTATTTTGCATGCATTTTATGCTTTTGTCTATTTATATTAGAAGCACTAATTTTGAGAACTGCTGACAACATTAGCTGAATTTGTTGAGTACTTAATACGTGCTTCATACACATTTTATTTTTCTCCAATGCCTGTAAATCTTTAAAGTTTGGTTAGCTTCCAAAATGTTTTCATTTGGTGGATGAAGGAAATGAGGACTGGCAAAGTAACATGGTGAAGTAGTTGAACTTGCATAATTTGAACCTTGCCACTTAAACCCAGAGCCTGTATTCTTTGAGCAGTATATGCAACATAACATTTAGGAGAAAAGGGATCTGAGACTCAGTGCACTTGGAAAAGCCAAACTGCATCATTACATAAACTTTTTCTCATGTGACTTTTCAGAGCCTTTAATATGCCTATGGGCATTGACTTCCTATGGTGGAACTCCCTAAGATCATGTTTCCTAAAGTTATTGATCCTTATTTATTCTCTCATGCAATTAGTGTTCCTCAGGTAACACTTCGGGAGCGATTGGCTTGGTCTATATATTTAGGAGTGGAATTGTTGGGTCAACCTGATTATACTTCTGCAGATAGTTTTAAAATTCTAATTGAGTCATTCTTCTTTAGTGAATGAAAATATCTGAAATTAATGATGGGATCAAGGAGTAATGGGACCAGGACTCAGAAAACACATCCAGTGAAAAATATGTGAGAAACCATGAGAAGATGCAGAGAGAATCATGCAACTTGAATCTCCAGTTTTCATATTTTCCTTGTACCCTCTCCTTGTAGGAGAAAGAGCCAAATAGTAAGAACAAATGATGTCAATGCTCTGTATTCCCAGGGTGCTCAGAGCTCTTTCATCCATTATCTCATTTGCCTCGAACTATAATCCATTTTATAGGAAAAGTAAATGAGATCAGAAAGGCTTCAAAGCCAGGAAGTGGTAGGTCTGGAACTCAAACCTAGCTTTTGGTTGCTAGTCCAGTTATTATTATTACTATTTTCCACAAAGTCCCACTAGTACTCTAAAAAACTTGATTTCCGGCGGGCGTAGGGGAGAAGGTTCCTTTAACCAGGTGATATTCAAGTCATCGCATAATACCCCTAACATCTGTGCTTCAAAAACAGCTGCTGATTAGACCAAAGGGCCTGAGGCTAATGAGAGAGTCTAAATGTACAAGCGCTCAAGCCTGAGCTTCTAGTTTCAGTTACTCCAACACCCACTACGGCTGGAGCCTCAGGCAAAAGATTTAACTTTTATTAAGTTACTTAATTACCAGAATAAAATTTAATTATGCTTACTAAATTGTATCAAGCAAGACAGACAAGTGGCCAATATGTTTTCAGAGTAAGGATTAAAATAAGATTTTTCATTAACAGAGCGTCTTATCGAAGAATATCTTGCTTCATTAAAAAGCTTTATTAATGAGGGTTGGATTTTCCTGCCCCAAATTTCCTCCTTGAGACCTGCTAATGGTTTCAATGCTTGCATCTTCCCAAGAAGTTGTCTGTTGTGACTAATAGACCGCAGATAATTTTAAGAAGAGCTGACATTAAGAGGTGCATGAGCTATTGAGGCAGAGCTCTCGCAAAGCAGACCAGCACCCTTACGGCTGAGCAGCGCCCCTCTTCCCCTTTTGCCTTTGTTCCTTCCACCATGTGCAGACATTGGGTTCCTCCCCTTTGGAAGATGCACCCCCAGGGTGCTCTCTTGGAAGCAGTGACCAGGCCCACACCTGAAACACAGCAGACTGAGGTCTTGATTTGGTGTCACTGCCTCTGGAACCGCGAGTGGTACATTTCTATCATTTGTATATCATCCCATCTCCTGCATTTGGGGACAGCAGCACAAATGATTATGTCAGCATGGCTGAGGACAGAGCTCAGTGGCTTGAGGACCTGCCTGCTGAGTGCAAGGTCCTGAGTTCCACACAAAAACAAACAAAATAAAGTTATGACAATGCACTTTAAATATTTTCAAGGATATACATATCATGATTGAAAAAGATAGTAAATATTTTAATTAAAAAAATTATTAGACTACAGGCCTATTACCATTGAGGTCCTTTATGTGTCTGTCTTTAGTTGTGCTCTTGTGGCTGCCTTGCTACAAGAATAAATTCAAAACCTCTATCTCCATGGTCATTTGCATTTGGGAAAGTGCTAGATCCAGTGAATAGGTGTATGGAGAAGCTACATTTTATTTTTGAGTCTCTCTGGGCGGCACTTGGTAATAGCATACACTGCATTTTTGATCATGCCTGATAAATACAATAATAAAAGAGAATTTCCAAAACTGCTTCAGAGATGGCAAGAAGTGTTTGAAACCAGGAGGAGCATTTTCAGAGGGAATAACGCCAATCCATCTTTCAGTGTAAAAAATACTTTAAAATGTAAACGTATATTACAGTTTGACCAATCTATTCAGAAGAGAGACACAGGGAGAGAGGGAGAGAGAGAGAGAGACAGAGGGAAAGAGAGAGTGAGACAGACAGACAGAGACAGAGAGAGACAGAGAGAGGAGAGAGAGACAGAGACACAGAGAGAGACAGAGACACAGAGAGATAGAGAGAGACAGAGAGAGAAGGGTTGGAATGCTTCAAACTTTGTAATACTTGTAGACCAAATTGAAATATATGGTAGTTTCATTTAATTAAGTAGTAAGGGTCAAAGGCATTAAGAAATATTTATGTCTAATTAACTTCATAGCTTTTGGAAAACAATCTGTATTATATAAGTATATATAGTAGAATAAAAGTATACTTAAGTTGAAAGAAAAATATTTCCCAAACAATTGAAATTACTTGCTAATGGACTATGTGCTGCTGATGGCAAAAACCTCTGTCCTCAGAACCAGACTAGTTCTGCTATCCTTATTTGCTATTGCAGTTGGTTTCTAGGCATAGCACTTACTTATTATCAGAGCATCCACAGAAACCTCAGCCTTGAGAAGATAGGAAATCATCAGTCAAGGTGCCGAATGTTAAAACTGTGAGTACCCTAGAACCAGTAGTCCACATAGTGCTTGTTTCCTTCAAAAGTCTAACGTCTCCCACAGCACTCCACGGAACTCATCACAGCACCTTGGGGACACCTCTAAACAGTTTGAGAACCACAGCATTAGGTATTATGCATGATAATCTGTATTATCATACAGATAACCATTCAAATTGTGTTGAGAGGGAGATGGAGAAGGAGATCGGGAATGGGAGAGAGTGAACCTGTTATTGAGAAACTTAAGCAAACTGTAGACCTCCTCTCTTCTAAGAAGAAAAGTAGCCTAGATACCCAAAATAAAGAGCAAAATGAGAGACAGACAATAGGACATATTGAGATGGAGCTTTTGGAAAGGGGAGAGGGCTTGAGTGAAAGGAGGAGGGCAAAGGGAGGGGTTATGAACATGTACTGTGCATAGATACCTGCCCCCATCAGAAGGGCAGCCAGTGTGGACCGCAAAAGTGTGCTAGTAAAACATAAGAATTCAAAAGATAAAACAAAATCTATCCCATTGTATCCAAATCAGGTAGAACACTTATATCCTTGCTTTTCCACCTAGAGGAAAGAAAGAGGGAAGAAAGAAGAGTGAGGCACAATGGGACACCAACATTACTTCAAAATAGATTTAATTAAGAGAATGTTGTACATGGTTTCATGGTGAATCCTGAGGGGATTTGACTGACCTCGTCAGATACAAAAGTTATATGTTTTGTTATATAGGTCTTTCTTTTTTAAAAAAAAAAAAACTTGGCCTTAATCATCCAGCAGAAAAGTTTAACCATGAGGCATAGAAAGCAAAGCCAGATTAGTATGCTGAGCTGTAAAAGGCTCAAGTCAACAGCTTCGACATTGCCAGTACTGCTGATAACCCACTACTAGTATGGAATGTTGGACTATACATACAACTACTTTCTGTTAGTTCAATGAGAAGAAATATTTGTACCAATAGTGTTTAGAAAAGTTATCACGTCTGCATCTTGTACTCTGAACAACTACTATGAAGACAACAGTATACATTGTATTAGTTATTGTGGCTGTCCTATTAATATGTTTTGAAATTGTCTCATTGTTATTTCTTCTTAAAAGTAATAAAATTATAGAAAATACTTAAAGTAACTGAAATTCTGTTCAGAATAAGATAAGCCATAATGTGGAAGATAGAGGGGAGATAGCCAGAAGTAGGGCAACAGAGTGGATCTTCAAGGAGCACAAATGGCTGAAGAAAAAATTTAAGAATAGTGCTTTCTCATATCTTACTGAGTTATTAACACAAACCATCTTCCCAAACCCTCAGTGTGATCTTGTATACACACACTATTCAATGAATAGTTTTTGATGCGATGCAGAAAAGGCTGGTGTTTACTGTTGAATTATCCCAGAAGACAGAACAGGAAATTACCTTGCACAGATGATACTGTGGAGACTGGGGAGACAGACTGCATAAGCCCGATTGATCCTAAGGACCAATTCACTAGGAATGCCGAGAAAACTAGAGATGGAGAACCTGGCAATAGAGGGAAGGTGATGACCAAAGGCTTGGTAGGTGACAAAACACCATACATAAATATGGATGGTCATAATGAGTCATTTAGTATAGGAATTGGGACTCTTCAGATAATACTAATTTCATAGCCAGTGTTGGCATCAAAGACTAAAGTACTTTTGGTGAATGAAAAGACCAGTCTGAAGTGCAGGGCCACAGCTGTGTGTGGCCTGGATTCCTGGATAGACATGACATAAATCACAATCTAAGGAAGCAATGTTATCTAGGCCAGCAGCAAAGAGTACAGTACTTGTCAGAATCAGTAGCATTTCTCTCCTCTATCCAGGGTTAATTTTTGTTTCTGTTAGAAGCCAATAGTGCAGAGATTTCAGTATTGTAAGACATCCAGAAACTGAGAAGTTATTTTTCTTAGTGAAGAACTACAACATCCAACATTCTTTCAAGCTAAAATCCCCTAGGACACCAGCTATAGGAGAGAACTTTGTATACATGATAACTTTGTATACATGATGACATGCATGAGCAACCCTTAGCTAGCTGAGCATAGTGGCACAGGTTTAAAATTCAAGTACTCTCTGAGGGTGAAACAGGAAGATGGCAACTTTAAGTTCAGTCTGGCCAACTTAGCAACATCCTTGTACAAAGTGACCAACCTGGAAAGAAGAAAGGAAAAGTATTTCTATATGGATAACATTGGTCTATTGTATAGAAAGCTCTAAAGAACTTTATTTATTTATTTATTTTTTAAAGAATTTTTTATTTTATTTATTTTTTTCTTGTTTCAGAACCTTTGTTTGTTTATTCACTCATTTTTATGGCTGGCTCAGCCCACCCCAAGGGCAGGTCTGGTGCAGCATGTGGTGCCGGGGATTGAACTGCAGTCCCTGAAGCCACCCAAGCTTTCCCAAGCAGGTGCTTTAGACCACTGAGCCATCCCGCCAGGCCCCTAAAGAACTTTAATATGAAAAAAATTAACTAAAAATTAACTATAAACAAGAACCTAAGTGTCTTAGTTACTCTTTACTTGTTGCTAGGACAAATATTCGACACTCAAAATGAAGGAAGGAAAGGTTTATTAGCTCACAGTTACTGGAGGTTTCAGTCCATATTCAGCGGGACCAAGGCTGAGTGGAACTAGGGCAGAGAGCATCCAGTTCATGGTGGCAGAACAGCAACAGTCATGACAGAAGCAATGGAACAAGCAAGGGATCAGAGAGCAACAGCTCTAGTCTGTCTGTCTGTCTGTCTGTCTCTCTTTATATTACATTCAGGCTCTCTGCCTTAGCCTATCTGCCTTAGGCTATACCTATAATCCCAGAAGTACTTAAAACACATAATCCCAGGGATGACAGATCAAGTCTCAAACTCTAGATCAGTACTAAATGACATAATCCCAGTGACTCATGAGTCAAGTCTCAATCTGTAGAAGTCCCCACCCATGACTGCATGAGGCTTTGGGGGGACAACTAGACATAAACCATAACACTAAGCATAAAAACTATAAATCTAAAACTCTTACTAGGAAACATAGGAATAAATCCTCATAACCTTAGACTTGCCATGAATCCATGGGTTCTTAAATATGAAATAAAATTCATGAGCAAAGATAGGAGATGGAAGGCTGGAGAGATAGCTCAGCAGACTAAATGCCTGCTTAGGCAAATGTGAGGACTGGGGTTCGACCCCTGGCACCACATGTTATGCCAGCTCTGAATCCTGGCCCACTGAGCCAGCCACTGAAACTGGGTGTGGTGGTGCACCACTATAATTCCAGCACTGGGGAAGCTGAAAATAGGAGGATCACTACCAGTCTACCATTACCAGGGCTGGGAAGATTGCTCAGTGGCATAAGTGCCTGCGTGGAAAATGCACAGTCCTGAATTCAATCTCTGATACCACCCCCACCCCAAAACAGCAAGTGAAAAAATAATGAAATGGCAAATCTTCCATAAGATATCCGGTAATGTTTTAGTACTCAGAACATACAAAGAACTCTTACCAATCAACAACAAACAAGACAAATGGCCCAATTAAAAATAGGCAAGGAATTTTAAGTGGACGACTCTCCAAAGAAGATAAATGAATGATCAATAGGACCATAAAAAGATGTTCAACAACATCAGCCATTAGAAAAGTGAAAATAAAGACCATACTAAGATGGCACTTCATACCCAGCAAGATGCTAATAACATGCACAGACCAGAAAACAATGTATGGGCAAAGATGTGAAGAAATTAGAATGCTTGCAAATTTCTGGAGGGAATACAGAATGATACAGTTGCTATGGAAAACAGTCTGAAGGTTGAAGTTTTTTCAAAGAGCTAAACACAGGGCTACCATCTGACTCAACACTCCACTGGCATTCCTAAGCTTATATTCAACAGAATTGAAAATGGAAAGTCAAAAAATTTGTATGTGAAGGTTTATAGCAGCAATATTCAAAATAGCAAATGTATACAATTCAAATGTCCATCAATAGACAAATATATAAGCAAAATATGACATATACATGTGAATGTTTTTCAGCCTTAAAAGTAAAGTTCTTATGCAGGCTAAAACAGATGAAGCTTGAAAATATGCTAAGTGTAATACATAAGATATAGAGCAATATTATATAGTTTCACTTATATTAAATAATGGAGGGGACAAATCCACAGGGACAGAAAAACAATAGAACTTACTAAGGACTTACACACAAGAGAGAGAAATGGGGAGTTACTGGTTAAGGAATACAGTTCCTATTTGGGAAGAGGAAAAATTTTGGAAAGTAGTGAGGATGGCTATACAACAGTGTGACTATACTTAATGCTAATGAACTTTGCACTTAAATTTAGTAAAAAATAAAATTTTATGTTATATATATTTTATCATAATAAAATGCATACATAAATTGGCTAATATTATTTTGGGAAGCCAAGGGCATAGATACATGTTAGAAAATTTCATCTATGTTTTAGGGTGTTATCATTCTTTTTTTATTTTTTAAATTTTATTTTATATTTTTTTCTTGTTTCAGAACTTTTGTTTATTTATTTATTTTTATGGCCGGCTCAGCCTGCCCTGAGGGCAGGGCTGGCACAGCATGTGGTGCTGGTGATTGAATCTCGGTCCCTGCAGCTGTCTAAGCTTTCCTAAGCAGGTGCTTTAGATCACTGAGCCATCCTGCCGGGCCCCCAGGGTGTTATCACTCTTAAAGATGAGAAAATCTGAAGAATCTACTCTATCAGAAAAACTAAACGTCATTAAATACCATTAATACCATTCAGACACTTGGTCACTGCTGTCTTCTGTTTAATAAGTCTAAGCAGAGTTTATCCTCTGGGCTTCAAAAGCAAGGGAGACACTTTGGGCATTTTTGAATGACAGTGACATTATCTGTTACTTCATTGTGGGACCTAACAAACAAATTTTGCCTGGCCCTTTGTTTGTAATGCTAAACAGAAGGCTGGGAAGTCTTTTAATAAACATTTGTTGCAAGAAAATTATAAGCATTATACCATCCATGATTCAACCATGTGAAATTTTTCTGAATGAAAATTGAACATGGAACTTGGTATTACTTTCTTAAGAATATTAACTATATCCTTTATTGTCTTCTTCATTTATTTTTCCCCAAGATGAGTTTATAAAAGGATCAAAGCCTCATTAAATAACTGTGATGTAGAAAATTGAGTTATCTAGGGTCTGCAGGCTGAGCCGAAGGATCTTTGGGGCCTGTGAGACAGGATCCAGGCAGTGGGTGCTGGATAGTGTGTGAGCTCTGTGGAGAGCTGGTGGTTGGGCCAGAGCCCAGTGACATAGTACAAGGATAGCAGATCATTTTCTGAGGAGCAGGAGGTGATAAATCTCAAAGGGATGTTGATTGTCAATCAATGTCTTGCTATCTATCTGAAATCTTTCTTAAGTAATGGGATAAATCTAAGGAAACAAGAAATACTTAATGCTTCCTGTTTATGGTTGACTATGAATACAGGCAAACCTACAGATATTGACAAAAAGACAACCTGGAGTAAAGGAAACCAATATAAGAACCAAAGTACTCATATATACAAAAAATATCATCAGTGTTGGAGTGCATATCAAATCTCAGTGCTGTGGGTGCATGCGGATGAGGAATTTTGGAGTCTCCCTGGCAAAAGGAATGTGAAAGTAAACTCATTTATCACTATAACACCTTTCTATAGAAAGCTTAGCTTTTTCTATAGCAAAGTGTAAGTATTGAAATGATGTTTTTAAACTATCAAAAAAGAAGGCATCTTTGATTTTAATTGCAAATTTTAGGCTTTTGAAAATGGAACTGCTATTTGCAGTGTCAAACAGAACAAGACAATCCTAAAACCCCAGAAAATAAAGATGTCTTATGTAGTGCAAGGCAGATTTGGAGTTAACTAGTAAGTAATTTATTTGATGTAATTAATTTTATGAGGTTTAAACATTTTTATTTGATGTAACTACTTCTTTGCTTTGTTGACTGTTATCATTTGTATCTAGTGGCCCCCAAAGCCTCATGTAAATCATGGGGCTGTCAAGCAACTGGAGGACCAGGGCAGGGCTTGAGGGGTGGGGCCAGAGAGGCATGGACCATTAAACTGACAGCATGCACCTCTGTACCCTCACCCCCCACCCCCCAGGCCTGGTGGCCTCTCTTGGAGGTATAGAGTGGATCATCCTGCACACAGGGCACAGTGCCTTGAGGTCTTGCTAGGTAATTCAGGGTGCTTTGAACTATGAAACATCCAGTAACTGTGAGCTAAATAAACCTTTCCTTCCCTAAATTTGTGTGTCAGGTATTTGTCCCAGCAACTAGAGAAAAGTACCTAAGATACCATAGTAATTATAGACTTTTCTCCCCTAATGATGTAGAATCCACAGCACAGAACCAGTAGGAGCATGGTAAAGCAAAGCCACCAGACACCTCCAAAACCTTCTCATTCCTGAACAGGGACATAGAGGAAGTTATAGGCAAAGAACTCAATCAAATGGTCAAAATTTTTGTCAAGATAAAAGAAGAAACACAAGAGCAAATGCATAAGATGTTCAATAAATTCAAAGAGTCTTTTTTTTTTTTTTTTTGTGGGACCAGGGTTCTAACTCACGACCTTGCACTTGCCCAGCAGGCACTTGTGCCTTGGAGCTATCTCCCCAGCCCCAAGAGTCTTTAATTAATAAAGATTTTATCAATAAACATTCAATGAGCTGAAAGAGCTAACAGTAAGCCAACTGAGTTAATCTAGACAGTAGGAAACATAAACAATTCCTCTGGTAAAGAACTAGTATGAAACGGTCAGGGGAGTAGTAAAACATGGTAAGAAAAATTCAACGGAAATGAAGGGTAGCAATCTTGACCATGGTGTGGACAGCACTAGAAATAGCAGACAAGGTGGGTAAAGAAGATCAGGAATTCAGTGATACGTTGAAAATGCCAAAGCACCGTGAAAGCTGTACAGGACAGTTGTGAGGTAATTTAAAAGAGCAACCCCAGAGTTATAGGAATAAAGGAAAACTTAGAAAGTATCTAAAAGGTATAAAAATTTTATACATTGAAATCATAGCAGAAAGTGTTTCAAGTCTAGAGAAAGAATTCAATAATGAAATAGAAGAGGTGTGATCCAAAAGCTATGACCAGAAGAGAACCTCCCAATGACACAATCAAAATTCCAGAAATTCAGTAAAAGAAAAGAACACTGAAAGATGTTAGAGAAAAACATAAGAGAAATCTGCAAGTAGCAGAGTAAGTAGACGTGTCTCAACATGAACCTCAATCCCTGGTATGAAAAAAGCAAGCAAGCAAGCAAGCAAACAAACAAACAAACAGGAAGCAACAACAAAAGATATTCCCCAGAAAAAAGAAATCTTAAGGAAATATATAACCATTAAACTGTGGAAAATACTCAAGGGTATCCTAGAAAGAGAAGAGACCACCAGCACCAAAGACACCAAAGGAAAGTACACATCTAACTGGGAGAGTAGTTATACAACAGAAAAAAAAAAAAAAAAAAGCATCAGTACTGGAATAAAAATGCAATGACAGGATTTAATAAATACATTACTATAATAATGTTCAATGATATTTGTCTCAACTTCTTTTTTTAAAATTAATTAATTAATTAATTTCTTGTTTCAGAACCTTTGTTTGTTTATTCACTCATTTTTATGGCCGACTCAGCCCACCTCGAGGGCAGGGCTGGTGCAGCATGTGGTGCCGGGGATCGAACCGTGGTCCCTGAAGCCACCCAAGCTTTCCCAAGCAGGTGCTTTAGACCACTGAGCCATTCTGCCAGGCCCTTGTCTCAACTTCTTAATTAAAAGATACACGCTGGTAGATTGGGTAAAAAAATATGGCTACACAATGGATACAAGGAACAAAACTTATCCAAAAGAAAATATATAGACTAAAAATGGAAGGATGGAAAATTATGCTCTATCAGACATTAGTCACAAACAAGGAGGGCTAGCTATGTTATTTTCTGACAGCAGACTTCAAGCAAAAACTAACCAGCAAAGATGATCACTAAATGCTAGTAAAGGAAACAACCCAAGAGAAAATGATAACAATTGTAGTTATCTATGCATCAAGTGTCAGTGCACCCAACTTCATAAGAAATATCGAATTTAAAAAGACAGGCAGAACCTAGTAGTATCATAGTAGGGGACTTCAATACCCTACTCTTGTGATTAGACAGGTTAACCAGACAAAAAGGTCAGCAGATAAATGTCAGAGTTAAACAATCCCATTGGACAAATGGACAAAACAGATCTAGGTTATCCTAGAGAGAGAAGAGACCACCAGCATTAAAGAGTCCAATGGAAAGTACACATCTAACTGGGAGAGTAGTTATATAACAGAAAAAAAATAGCATCAGCATTGGAAAAATAATGCAATGACAGGACTTAATAAATACATTACTATAATAATGTTCAATGATATTTGTCTCAACTTCTTAATTAAAAGATACATGCTGGAAGATTGGATAAAAAATGCAACCACACATCGGATACAGGAACTAAAACTTATGCAAAAGAAAATATATAGACTGAAAATGAAACAGATACTTGGGAGTGTTTCACCCCCAAGTAATAGGAAATACATTGTTCTCAGCAGCACACAAAATTCTTTCTGAAATAGACTGTATATTAGGCCAGATAGCACAGATTAATCAATGCAAATAATTGAGACTGTTCCCATAACTTACCATTGCGTAATTGCAAAATGAAGCTAGAAATCAACCACATAAAAGCTATAAAAGTACACAAACAAATGGAGCTTATGTAATACACTATTTCTTTTCAGCAGTGGCCAAATTTATTTGAGAAAGTGAAAATGAAGAGTAGGAGAGCAATTGGCTCTACAGAGCAAGCTTGGGCTGAATAAAAGAAGAAAAAGCAAGATAAAAGAACATCCTGGAGGGAGCAGAAAGAACTACCACGAGGAAAACCACCACGGCAAGCTCTTCATGGTTGCCTCTTACGCTGTTCAAATCTTGAGGAAACGTAACATGTTGTTGACTGATCAATAGATCACAAGAGAAATCAAGGAAGAAATAACAAAGTTCCTAGAATCAAATGACATTGGAGGCACCTATGGAACACAATAAAAATGGTTCTAAGAAAGAAGTTTATAGCTGTGGATGTTCACATGAAAAGAATACACAATCCTTAATAAATAGCCTAGCGATGCATCTTAAGGTTCCAGGAAAATAAGAACAATCTAAATTTGAAACTAATAGAAGGAAAGAAATGATAAAGATCAGAAAAGAAATTAATGCAGGTGGGACTAAGAAGTAATATAAAGGATCAATGACCCAAAGACTTGGTTCTTTGGAAGGAGGGAAGGGAGTTTGGAAATGGGGAGACAGGAGGGAGAGGAAGAGAAGAAGTAGAAAAAACAAAGAATATATATGTACATCTCACTTCCCCACAATGAGTGCATTTTCTCTGTATAACAAACATGTACTAATAAAAAAAAGGGAGAAAGAGAAGAAATAAAACCTAAAGACAAGTTAATGGCAAGAACGATGGAATAAACAAATATGCTTGAAGGGGAAGTATTTTATTGGGGATTAATGACAGTATGTCTTTGACCTATAATTCATTTTTAAATCTAATTTCTAAAAGGTTATTATCTTACTTTATATTGTAATGCCCTTTTTCCATTTAAAGATTCACATGACATGTTCATTTATAAAATTTTGCTTTCTTCATTCAGCAAAGACAGAATACGACTAAATCTTGGACTCATCACTAATTTACTCAATTCATTAGTTGAGTCCATTAGACAAAGTCTTTGTACTGTGTATTTCTGCTTTCTCATCTCCAAAGAGAGGTTAATGGCATCCATCTCCCAGGATTCCCATGGACATTAAATGAGTTACTACATACACAGCACAGTGCTCATGTGTGGTGGACATGACAGTAGGTGTGCAGGGACCATTTCACTTTCTTTGGCGTGAGGTCTAGAAAGAGTGCCTAACTCAATCTTACCTATGGGATGTAAACAGAGGTGACGTCTCACTTGCAGGCTGCAGGACACAGGATTCTATTCTATCTGCATTGGTAGAAGTGAATAATTTTGAGATAGCATAGATACAGTGTAGACAGATGGTATTTCTCTGAATTATCACTTGGAAGAAAATTCAAGGAAAAGCCATCTCACTCATCCTAGTGTGTGTGTGACATCTGTGAGCTATAGCAACTGGAATGTAGGAATTTACTTATTGTAGCTGCTAGAGTTATTTACCCAGAAACACAATTGCATATGGTAAACACAAGAGTGAAAGCTATCATCATCATCATCACTGCCACCATTACCTTTTTGTTTTTTCCCTTTTTTTTTTTTTTTGCGCAGGACTGGGGTTCAAACTCACAACCTTGCACTTGCCAGGCAGGCACTTGTACCACAGAGCTATTTCCCCAGCCCCTTACCATTACCTTTTTCAACAATCAAAAAGGATGACTAGTGTCCACTTTAGTTTTGAGTTATAATTAATATTCAACAGCCAGATAGATTAAAATGATTTCCAAAAAAAGATTAAAATGATTTCCTTTTAATTCTTAAACCTTCCTTTCTTATCCCACTTTAAAAAAGCATTGCACAATCCTTAGGAGACTGTACATGTGAGAAATATGAAGAAATATATTGAGTGTTCTATTTTATTACAATCAGTTCATGTCTTTAAGGTCTCCACCTAACCTACAATTCTTAAAGGTACTGTTCTTATTCAGTGGAATGACTGTTCCTATTAAAAGGAAACGAATGCGTATGTGGTTGGAAGGAACTGATTAGTAAAGTTTGGCCTACAGTAAAGAATCTGGGCATAATTCAGGGTATTTATAGGCTTGAGACCTTAGGTACATGGACCTGTGTTCCTGTGGAAGTATTGTAATTTATTCACAGGCAGATGAATAGGTGTAAAATCCTAAAGTGGAACTAGGTAGAACAATTGAACCTTTTTTAAAAAAAATATTCCCTGAATATATTTCTGAGAAAGAAAAATAATTTTCACAGTGCCCCAATGTGAAATATTTTATTATTATTTTTTAAAAAAGTTTCACACTGGGAATCTACACAGTAGCCCTCATTTGGGGAATCTGACAGTACCAGCTGAGGTGAAGGAAGGGGGAAAGGCGGCAGCTGGAATGGTTCTTCTTGGCCCAGGCAGTTGTGTTCTTCACTGTGAGCAATTTTTATTCTCAACTTTCTAGCTCCCCTCCTTCTCCTATATTTTCCCCTCCTTCTCCTATATTTTTTCCCTTTTCCTGTTTCCCAAATTTTGTTCACAAAGGCAAAAAAAGGACCCAAAGGGCTTTGCTAGATAATAGGCTGTTGCTGTCTTGTCCCGAATGTATAGGAGGTGAGTGTGGTCAGGATGAATGGGCTGTGAACCTAGGAGCAAGGAAGATCTCCTGGAAACAGATGGGGTGCATGTGCATGCATCAGGAGGAGCCCTGCTCCCAAAAGGGCATACCAACCTCAACATCAGACAGGAAGGGCAAGTTGACCCTTTTAGCAGTCTTTCCTATCGGGTGGGAAGAAGAACACATCTCCTTGGTATACAGAGAATAGAAACTCAGAGACGCAGTACATATGAGAAGGCCAGCTTGTGCCACCTATCCTGAGGGATTCACTCAGCATAGCAAATGATTCTATACTACGCTAACATTCAGATTTACTGTAGCAAGAATTGATAAGGCCATAGTCATCTGAGTTGCTGGGTAACCTTGGGGAAGCTGCATTTAAAAAAATGTATTTGGTACATTACACAGCTTGATTTGTAGAGATCCCCCTGTTTTCAACCTCCCCAGCACTGGCATTGCAGGTATGCACCACCATGCCTAGATTCAGTGGCTGGCTTGGCACAGCATGTGGTGCTGGGGCCCTTGCTCTTGCCAGGCAGGCTCTTAGACCACTGAGCCATCTCCCCAGCCAGCCTGATCCTTTTGTGCTTCAGTTTTCTCAGTTGTTAGGTGAGGATAATGATACTGACTTCATCAGGTTAGTGAGGACGGGTTTAATTTACAGAGTCCTGAGAAGAGTTCCTGGGGTTTTGTATTTAATATGTACAAGCTCCTATAATATAATGTGATACAAGTAATTATTCCTAATTAGTACGTAGCAGAATTTGGTTTTAAAACAAAGTCTTCTGTCTCCAAATCTAATTCTCTTTAATCATAGCATAGATGCCTTTGATTTATCGTTCCTCAAAAGTCAATTAGGTGTCACATGATACCACAGGATAAAGATAGCACATATTATCTTCATATCATTAATCTAGTGCTAAAATGCTAAACAGCTACTTAAATATCAAAGGCACACAAATATATAGCATTCCCCCCCCCAAGATTTAAATAGAGTAAAATTCATCCTCTTAACTGTGAAGTAATGAGTTTTGACAAACAGATACAGTTTGTAACTATAACCATAATTAAGACACAGAATAAAAAAAAAAAAACAACAAAGTTTAAAAAGATTCAGAACAACCCCTTTGAATTGAGTTTTAGGTGCATATTCTGGGAAAAACTTTTTCTAATTTGTAGTAAATGTGAATAAGCACATGTGATTTAGGGCCTTTAAAAAACTCTGAAAGCTGGATAATCTTTTTTATTTTTTATTGATTTATTCATTAAAGAAGTATTTACTGTACTCTTTCTATACATATACCACCATACTATTCTTTATGAAGATGAGAAATATCTGTCTTTACAGTTTCTACCTTCAAAAGGGGAAACTATAATCATTTTGTTTTACTTTTCCATCTTAGTGCTCACAATAAATCAGGAGGGGGAAAGGAAAAGATTTTTCCTAAATGCAGTTTTAAAAGAAGGTGTTAAAAAATGATGGCAGGCTTAGTTAGCACTTCTGACATTAGCATGGATAAAACAAAACCCAGGGGCAGCCAGATAGCTCAGTGAATAAAAGTGCCTGCTTAATCTGACGCAGAAACATGAAATGCATTCTCCGGAGCGTTGTGCCAGCCCTGCTCCTGGGGCGTGCTCAGATGGCCACTGAGACTGGGCACGGTGGTGTGTGCCTGTAATCCCCATGCTTGGGGGGCTGAAAAACATGAGGATCACTCCGAGTCCGATCTGTGTAGTGAGACCCTGAAGATCCTGTACTAAAAATACACTTAAAAAGGCCCAGCGGAATAATACCTCCTCCCCTACAAAGCTTACAGCTCAGTTCTTCTAATAGTTGTTTTTGACACAGTCCCAAACTGGGTGAATACAGTCCTTCTCTTCAAACAATTTGTAGCACCGTGGAGCAGAGCAGTGGAACACAAGGCAGAAAATGCGTGAAAGCATTCCAGTGAGAGGCAGTCGGGAAGAGGTGGTGCTGAGCTGTAGGGATAAGCAAGCAGCTGTCCAGAGTCTCCGGCAGCACGAAGAACTTCGACAACTGCTAATGCTGCAGGGAGGACAAAGTGAGTATGCGATGGAGCTATTGCCTCATCGGGCAGGTGGCTCCCGGCCTCAGGTGGCTATTTTATTTGTTTTTAATTTATTACTTTTATGGGACATTTCCAGGAACGCATGACAGTCATCATCTGTACCCGCACATGACCCAACTTGATTTCTGCCCCCACTTTCCTCCTCTCCCTTCAATTCCCCTTTCCCTCCTTATTTACAAAGGATATATTTCCCTTTTTCCTTCTTTTCTCATCATTTTTCTCTCTTCTATTCCTTTATTTGCTCCTTCTCTATCCTTGTTCTCCTTCTCATTTGAACATTGTCTTCCAGTTTCAAAATATTTATTGTACATTTTGGTCCTCCTTTACACTTCTATTTTCTCACTCCAGAGAAACTATGCAGTCCGTATACATAGGTGTCCAGTTTATTTGCCATGTGGCTATTTTAAATCTAAATTAATTAAAATTGAATAAAATGTAAAAATTTCAGTTCCTCAGTTACACTGCTCACATTGCAAATGCTTTGTAGTCGCATGTGGCTGATGGCTAAGGGATTCAGACAATGGAACATTTGCATCCTAACAGAAAATTCTGTTGAGCAGTGATGCTATAGAATGAGTGGGAATGAAGGAAGGTATGTAGGTGGGAGCAATGAATGACCCAGATCGCCATTTGAGCTCTTGGACAAAATACCAGAAATAATATTGTAAACATGTAGCCATTTCCTCTGCAAATCAAAATTGGAAATACATGCCTATGAAAGGATCAATGACTCAATTGTTTCACTGGCTGCTCTGACTCAATAATCATGCTGAGTTCATACTATAAATCAATAAGGAAGACATAAGACTCAACAGGTCTATCTAATTGCTGCATCTAGCTGAGCATGTAGATCACAGCGGCTAAGAGCCAGGCCCCAGGGCACAGCCACTTGTGGGCTCTGCTGTATCTTCTTGCAGGGACCTGTTCACAGACTCGTTCAAGCTGAGCCACTTGGGGCTGTCTGTGATGCAGACTGCAAAGAGCATCCCCATTACCAAATCAGTCTCGTCTTTAGAAACAGTGGCAGCATCCATTGCAAAATCTAGAAGGCAGTGAGAGAGGGGAGGACTCTATAACTCAGAGAAACCATCCTATTACATGAATATGGATGGACTGGACTGAGGATGTGTGACTGCTGTTGTTGATTTAACTTGTGAAGTGCAGACTTCATCGCTTTGAGAAGAGCTGCTGCCTGTTGTGGGAGGAGGATGGTTAGCTCAGCTGGCTGAGCTGCTGTGGTGCTCTTCTAGGGCTGGCTGTGTGAAGGGCTTACTTTCTTCAAGGTCCAGATGGACTGAGGTGGGTAGGGCCAGGAAACCAAGGTAGAAGGCTTTCTAAATCAACGAGGCCCCAAAATGTGAGCATTTATCGTCACACATCTGAATAAATCAGATCATTTGAGAAAATCAAAGCCGGCCTGAGATACATGGAGTCTTTTACCTTTTGATTGGGTGGTCTCACTACCCATGTAAGACCCAATCACTGCTTACAACATTGAGTCTTTTCTCTTTTATAAAGAGAAAAAAAATAGAAATAAGTCAGAATTTTGCAAAATGAGAGGAATTCAATAATAGTTGTTATATTGCATATCGTTGTCTTCTAATTAGTTGTGTAGGTTATACTGAGTCCTACCAAATACTGTCAAAAATATTGGCTTTTAATGTGCCTTTGGGATGTCTGGGACCCCATTATTGGGCATTTTATTATGCATCCTCATTTGACAACAGAGAATTGTCTTCTCTTAAAAGAATTAAGAGGCTAGGTAGAGTAGCACATGCATATATTCCCAGCACTTGGGAAGATGAAGCAGGAGGATCATCTTGAACTAGAGTACAAGACTAGTCTGGGTTACATAGTGAGTGTAAGACCAGTCTGAACTGTATAGCAAGACTGAGTCCCAAAAACAAGGATAAAACACCAAACAACAACAACAGCAACAACAAAATTTGCAAGTATCAGAAAAAGTGAAGGAAATAGCTAAAGACTAGTGCAAATTATTTTTTAAATTTTGGATCTATATCTATATCTATATCTATATATCTATATCTATATATCTATATCTATATCTATATATCTATATATATATATATATGGTGTAAATTATCTATATAATGTATATATATTGGGACACTTTGGTTTTCTCCAAAGGAAGCTTAAAGAACTATAACCCCCTGCCCCCCACAATACAAATTTAAGCCATTTAAGTCTATGGCTGTATGCCCTATGGATTGTTGCATAAAAAGGAAACTGCTAGGCCACCAAAGGTGTTTTTGCCTCTTTAGTAATATATGAACAACTATTTTCATGTAATAATAAATGTTAAGGAAAAAGACTAAGAATAATATCTGCATACCAGGAAGACAGAAAAATACAGATTTAATATTTTTTAGTTTGTTATTTTGTTGGGGAGTGCTTAATAAGTATTAAACTAATTTCTACATGGTTTTCAATTGTTGATACTTATTGGCTCAGTATTTGTTTAGGATTAGTCCACAAATCACTCAGCACTTTGAACAGATGAAAGGAGGATTGGTTATTTTTTTTCTGGACACAATGAACTGAGGGACATTTTAATTTCTTTTTTTTTATTTTCAAATGCTCTTGTGTTTCATAGAGGGAAATTATAGATGACTCAACTATCTGTACTCTTATTTTGATAGTTTATATTACCTCAGCAGAAAGGAATGAGCCTAGTTCTTTTTTTCTATGTCACAGAAATCTATTATATGTATTGGAAAAACTATGAGATAGGCTTTCATTTCTTTTGGGGTAACTGAGCTTGTAAAATAGTATTGATGACATATATCTTTAACTGGACTATAAGAACAGACAACTAGAAATCACCTTCCCTCAGTTTCATAATTTTGACATCCAAACATTATTTAGACAAGTTTAAGATGCCTTTGTGCTTGGCTGTGATAGACATTTTAGAATACCTGACTCATGAATATAAATAGTTGTGCAAAAATAAATTTTTATAAAACCAGAGGTGGTAACAAAAATCACCTAGAGATCAACAACTTTGAAAGAATCTGGTGTCACATTCTTTAGAATGTCAGATTAAACTAACATGTGCCAGTCAATATTGCTACACCACGACCCTTGATGCCTCCCAAGCAAAACTATTAAGTCCAACATTCTCTCCTGTAAGCACTTATCTGTAAGGATGGCTAACATGTCCTCTGAAGCAGATATTGAAACTGATTGGACAATAGGTAGATACCAGACAGGGTCCTGGGGGCCGACCTCTAGAAATAGGGGGAGAAAATCTTAATCTGCAACACAATGCTGTTCTCTTGAAACCCTATCATTTTCACTTCCCATGTGTCTGCTGCCTGACTGTGAATGGATTTGAAAAGGAATGGTTAGTGCTGAAAATTGGATCAGAGCTAACATTCTCTCATTTTTATCAGCAGCTGCCAAAGGTCATCTGACATAATAGCTGATGAATTCAAGCCCAGTGGATTTCATTTGCAATTTTCAATTTACTGAGGCCTCCAAACCCCACGGTGATAAAAGCTTCCCCTATCGTGGCCTGTCACAAACATCAAGAAACCGCACAAACCCACAAGAAAGAAAAAAGAGAAAGCCTTGCATCATCGCAGCGACAGATAAGGAGAACAGGAAGAAATGGTATCGTGCAAGAAGGTGGGAACGGCCTGTGTGGCTAGTCCTCTAAATGCCAATCGAGAGGAAGAGAGAACAATTGAACAACTTCCCCAGAATAACAACGTGATTCTTCGGAGCTTCCCAGCGAAAATTGCCCACTAATCTCTTGCTTGACCTGCCCCCAAACAAAAACGTGAATGTAAATAAGTAAATAAATAAGTGAATGAATAAATAATCCTAGCTTAGCTGGTCGTTGGAAAGAACCTTTGCTGTGCTTTAGCACAGTTTTGCTTTACAAAATGTGTGCTTATAGAGGATTGTTTCTTGTGGAAGCAACAGTCAGTGCGAAGAAATCATTTTTTTTTCTTGCAGAGAAACGGTAGATCCATTGATTGATACCCTGAGTCAAAGGACTGACCCAGATACTATTTGTAAGAGGATGTAGATACACCACATATTCAGGATAAATTAACACGAGGAAGCCATTTTTCTCCCTTGTCAAACTAGAGTGAATTTAGGCAGCGTCAGGGGCTGAATTCTGTTCCCAGAAATTGTTTAAATTGAGGACACCTCATGCGTGATTCCAGGGTGAAAGTGAGCTGGATGTCATCATTCTGTCCAGCTTGACTCAGACCGTAGCTCCGCAAAAGAGAGAGAAAAGCAGTGACGGCGGTTGGAGGGAGAGTTCAGTTTCAGACCTAGATGTCTGGATCCCGTTTCTATGAAATAGACCCAGGAAGGCTTATGAAATTGGTCTGATGAGGCCAGAGGACATGGAAAGGGTCATCTACCACTGATGACAAAATTTCTTATGACTTTTGACAAGAAAACCTATGAGTGATATCAACAGGACCAACATAATAACTTCATTTGTGTGTCAGTAACTGTGAGACAACCACAGCTTGCAACAGAAAAGAGGACAAGTCCTTAGATGTTGTTAGATATTCTCTATTCTGAAAAAGACGGACTAAGGATTATAAATTCTTAAAATAATTTACTAGCAAACTTTTATTCTTCAAAAGCTCAAAATACAAAATGATTTCCTCAGTAACTGAAGATGATGAGGATTAACATCTTTAAAATATGAGAAATAAAGTTTGAATCCCAGGCAGAAGAAAATATGGAAGACAATCATATTTTAGCACATTATAATTTTTCTTAACCAAACTGTTAGGATGCCATTTCGCAAAGATGGTTCCCCTTTAGCAGTTTGAAAGTTTCTTTGGAGTTTGCAATGGCTCTGAGTTCTGTTCCAGTTGCTCACATAAGACTGGGGCTCCAGTGGTGGTAAGAGATTCTTTAATGGGATCCTAATTTAATCAGTCTTCTAAAAAAAAGTACGGGCAACTTCGCTTTTTGTTATCTCTCTTCTCTATGGTACTGATAGGAGGCAAGCCATACCAAGTGGTCTGCAGTTATATAGCATAGAGGTTAATCTCTTTTCTGCTCCTTTTATTAGAGAGACAGATCCAAATCTGCAGGACAGAGTCCTAAATTGGGCTTGCAGAGTGACTGGTTCACAGAGACTGTTCACTTCCGTGCCCTGTAGCTAATTACATTCAGTCAAGCCAGGGCATTCACTCTCATTTTAACAACGCAATACAACATTTCTCATCTCCTTCATTCACCATTCAGTTATCACCTACTAGGTGCAGATACATTGAGAACTATGAATAAAATCAGACTTTTCTACTTTCAAACAGTTAACAGAAGGCAAGAGTAAAGAATATTTAAAATATGTGGCCCTCTTCCTACCCACACCCTAGAATTGCATCTGTGTCCTATAGCTATAAAAAAAAACTTCAAGTAACAACTTTTATGCTAAGAATTTGAGCAGTGGAATGATACCTGAGCAATATATCTTATTTTGGGTAAAAACTGTTTTTCATTTTTTGGTATGTAATATGTATATTGTCCTTACTTTTTTTTGTTAAAGATACACACAATATATATTTATTAAGTATTTTTCTTTGATTAAACTGAACTTTTAGAAATTAAATTCCATTAAGGATCATTAACTATAAAGCCTATCACAAACTATGAATAAAAATTAAAAATATAAATGTATAATTTCAGGATCTTCACACTGAGCTATAGTTCTAGTCCTTATCATTATTATTATTATTATTTTTTTTTTTGTGGGACCAGGGTTCGAACTGAAGACCTTGCACTTGCCCAGCAGGCACTTGTGCCTCGGAGCTATCTCCCCAGCCCCTAGTCCTTATTATTTTTTAAAAAGTTTTGAGATCAGGTCTTGCTAAATCACTAAGTTGTCCAGTATGGTCAAACTTGGGATCATCCTTCCTCAGGCTCCCTGAGTTCTGGGAATACAGGCTTGCAAGCCTAGTGTGTAGCTACTGCTGTACGAGTCTGTACATGATTGTATTGGTCTCTGTGATAGTCTATCTTATGTCTATTTAGTGATAAGAAATACCATTTTGGGGAAAACACTAGTTTGGCCCATGGAGTTGATGAAGACCAGTATTGCAAGTTTGGTCCTACATACGAATAAAAGCTTTCCAAGAACATGCATTTTGGTGGGTTGTTCTTGGTGCTACAACAATGGACAACATATGCTAAGTAACAAAAATACTCATTAAATAAACAAGGGTCATTAGATTCTGAATGATCAGTCTGTATTTCTGCTGTCACTGTACTCATTGAACCTGAGCACAATTATTTCATTTTTCTCTTTGTCACTAGTGAAAGGCTTTTTGCTTGTTCATCCCTGCTGTAATCATCAGCACCAAGAACAAGGCACAGTATTGGTAGATGCTCAGTCAGTATTCGCTGAATGATGGGACAGATAATTTCAAGGTCATACATTTTCAAGAACTCCAATGATTATTTTTGTTAGAGTTCAGTGGGCCAAGATTGGCTTAAGGCTTTTCAGTATCTGGCACCTTAATTACAAAACAAACAAAAACACTTTGTTGAATGAATGTATGAGTATGTATGTAGTAGCCATAAAAGAGTCAATATCACATCTGAAAGAAATAACTTTAAAGGAAAATAGAGGGCTGGCCAGATAGCTCAGCAGACTACAGCACCTGCTTAGGCAGAGTGTGTGCTGTACTGCCCTGCCCTGAGATAGGGGTGCCCTGAGATAGGACTGAGACTGGGTATGGTGGTGCATACCTGTAATCCCAGTTCTTGGGAGGCTGAAAACAGAAAACTCACTACTAGTCCGATCTGTGTAGTGAGACCCTATAGATCCTGTACTAAATACATAAGAAAAGAAAATATATACATTTTTCTTAATGCTTAAATGTAGTTCATTTTTTCACTCTTCAAGAAGTCACCTGGCAAAGCTTGCTTACAATTTTACAAATTAAGATTGCACTGGAGTTCATGTGCTTATAGCAAGCTAACAAATAGGGCAGAAAACTGTGCCAAATGGTAGCAGCCAAGGAGTGATGCAATGGCATTTTTCTATTAGATTGCTTTTATGAATTCATTGATTCACTTAACAATTAAATACCCTACTGAGAAACGATATTTATGCAACTCAACTTCATGTTTTTCAGTTTCAAAGATACCCATAAGGAGAAATAGTTGCCAAGGAATTAGCTACATTTCTCTGGTTCCACCACCTCTAGAAGGCTATTGTTAATCACTGCCCCCAAAGGAAGCTCTTGTAGGGTTTGAATGCTTTGAACTGGAAAGCAACTATTTTAATGGATAATTAAAGGGTGTTACCACTGATTGAGCTTGTATAGAATCAGGAAAATGAGTGGGATTGGAGTGGACATATAGGTCACACCACTTTTCTTTTGTAATGTTTTCTTCTGAAAATGATTCTTTAGATGAAAATCAAGCCTTAAACTAAGGTATCACAAATGAATTGATAAGGTGTGACTTGGAAATCAAATACAGAGATAACTATGTTTATTGTTTAAGAAAACATTCGGCCTGAACAAAAGGATGATTTTTCAGTAGCATGATTCTTTCTCATAAATTTACTGACTAAATTATGTATTTCATAAGAAATTTCATTTGAGCAAAAACAGCACTTCAATAATTTGTGTTATGTGAAAACGGGTCGATAAGCTATTGGTGAGTATTCTATGGAAAAAAGTCTCAGGCTAGAAAAGTTTGGGACATTTTTGGGTTGAGTAGATTTTATAGTTATTTGCCATGTCCTACAGAATGTGCCAATATATATTGGGGCCAAATTATAAAGAATAATATAACAAATATTTGAATGAAGTGTTAGCTACTGAGTCAAAATTTCCCATTTTATAGGATCTTACAAGAAGTAATAAAATTGTATCTTACTAAATTTCCCTGTGTGCTTTTTTCCAATCCTCTTACTCTTTTTAGTGATAATTAACATTTTGAATTTTGTACATTCCCATATATTCTATCACGTTTTATACTGTTGCATGTTTCAAAATTATTGGAAATTGTATAATATAAAACAATGTTTTTACTATTACATTTGAAATATAGTTATACTGATACATGTAAAATTTCCTCTAAATTTTTTTATTTTATTTTATTTTTTTTTTTTTTTACAGGACCAGGTTTCAAACTCACAACCTTGCACTTGCCAGTCAGGCACTTGTGCCACGGAGCTATCTCCCCAGCCCCTCCTCTAAATTTTATAATGAATGGTTAGATAAATATGTTTCATTTGTCTATTCCACTTAGGAAATTTGGTTTCAAATACTGAGGCACTGAGTATTTTTAAACCTCTCTCCTTGGTTTTCTGTCTTTTGCACCTGTGTTGCTTCGGCATGCACCTTTTCTATATGATGCACGTCTCCACCCCAGGGAATTCCCATATGCGGTTCCCAGCTTCCAGTCCCACCCTGAGCTGGATTCCAGCAAGAGCAGCAGCTGTCCTAGTAGGCAGGTCCCTGATGAGTTCCACAGGAAGCAACCAGCTTCCCAGCATGCACTGTGAGACACTTCTCAGGGAGGACCACACGCCACACCTCTCAAGTTCATGAGTAGCTTGGTTGGCCAACTGTGAGCCAGTGCTGGTGCAGACCAACCCAGGGATCCTGTTCTCCATCCTGTGCCTGCATCGCTCCAGAATTCCATTCCGAGGGAGGTCCCTTGCACTCACTTTTAAGTGTGTTCCTTCTTAAGGTACTCTCTTTCTGTGCTTTTTTGGGGGGTCTTATTTAGACAGAGTCTTGCTATGCAGTTCAGGCTGGCTTTGAGCTCTTTTTGTGCCCCAGACTAGCCTCAAATTTTCAGCAATCCTCCTGCCTGAGCCTCCCAAGTGCTGTAACCACAGGTGTGTGCTGCCATGCCTGGCTTCGTCTTTAGAACTCCTTTTCATTGTCTCAGGCAGCTAATTCTCCTAATTCCTTGTAAGGAGCTAAGAGTTCTTTACAGACACTTCCTTCTATGTGGTTTCTGCTTCCTGACCAGACTCCAGTCAATACAGGTAGCTTTCCCTCATTTCTTATTTTTAAACAGTTTGTACAAACCAGAAATTATTTATTAAAGATTTGACAAAATTAGCCTAAATTAGTATAAAATATACTATATTATTCTCCTTACTCTGCTTGTCTCTTTTTTTCTCTTTTCCTCCCTTTGGTTTTTTTCTGTCTTGAGATAGAAATAGGAAGTTTTACATGCATTTCCTTAATGGTTATTAACTTATTAAGACTTCCTTTTTCTTTATGAACCATATAGTGATGCATTTTTAAAACAAAAATTTCTGTTTCTTCTAAGTTTTCAATAAAATTGGCCTAAAATTGTTTCTAGTATTTATTGTTTATAAAACTATGCTACATCTCTAATTATGACGCCCTCTTCATTCTAAATGTTGTTTGTTGAAGCTCTAGTGGTGCAATTGGTTACTGCATGGTACTTATAAATGTTCTTTGTGCCTGTTACCTCTCTCACTCATCTATTTTTGTCTGTCTGTCTGTCTGTCTGTCTGTATCTATCTATCTATCTATCTATCTATCTATCTATCTACTTACCTATCTAAAATGGCTAAAATGTTAATTTTTTTTTTTTTTTGTATTTTTAATACAGGGTCTACAGGGTCTCACTACACAGATCAGACTGGTGATCCTTTCTTTTGTCTGTCTTTCAGCTTCCCAAGCACTGGGATTACAGGCATTTGCTGCCATGTCCAGTCTCAGTCTCAGTCATAGTCACAGTCTCACTGTGCAGTGTGCCCAGGGGTGATACCAGCATGGCAGGCTGGGGATCTAACCAGTTCCTGTGTTTCCCTAAGCAGGCGCTTTAATCTGCTGAGCTATCTGGCCAGCAGTTTTTTGCTTTTTTTTTTTTCAGGATTGGGTCTAAAAAAAAAAAAAAAAAAAAGTCAAGCTCTTGTGAAAGTGAATGTTTGTGAGTGCAATATCTAGGCAAAGGAACAATCTAAAGAATTGGGTAAAGAGTTTGATGGCTTCCTGCTTTAAAGCACTTGGCCATTTTAAGTGTAAAGAAGTGAGAGGCTGCATAAAGCTTGAAGACTCAGAGAACCCACCCAAGAGGCAACGTCTTTAAGCTTTTGGTTCCTGAACTTGAAGATATAGTTATGGAAGAAAAGCTAATCTAGAAATACACTGACCAGGGATTAAAGTCAAGTGGGATCAAATTCGTTTTCTAACTGGATTATGGTAAACTGAGATTGGAAATAGTCCTAGTACAGAAATATGACCCAAAGCTGCAAAATTCTTTTGAAATAAAGAGTATATGATTATATATGATAAAACAAAAGGATAAAGTAGATGATAAAAGCAAACACATGGGTGATATGGATAATGAAGTTATCAGATAATAAATTTTAAAGTGACTATATTTTTTTTCAATTCTTTTATTGTTTAAATTTAACAATGGTTATATTACATATTTTCATCATCGGATCAGTTTAGATTAATACATATAAGTATATAAGATTGATCAAACAACTAAACATTAACCTTTCTAAATCCACATTACTTTTTTTTTTTCTTTTCCCCCTTTTTTTCATTGAAAGTTGACATATTGCATATTGTCCTCACAATCATTCTATAGAGTGCAGTGTGTGGGCATGACCCACCTCCCTATTAATGTTGCATAGAAAAAAGAAAGAAAGAAAGAAAAAAGAAAAAAAAAGGAAAGCATATACTTCTCTTTGGACTAAGAGGAAGCAGATACATATACAATCAAAGGTTTTGCAATTGCAGTGTGCCACCAGTGAAGCTTGTGACGTTGGAGGCTATTGAATCTAAGCCTCCTAAAGCTCATCTCACCAATCTAGCTCTGCGTAGTGACTATATTTTAAATGTACAAGGAGTTAAAAGGCAGCATACAGAATTTCAACATAGAATTGAAGGCTGTAAAACAAAAAGAAGAATTGAAAGAATAAAAAAAAATCATAGATGTAAATTATACAATAAGTAATAAATGCAAATATGGACAACTCTGAATAAAAGAAATGAATAATACACATATAGGAACTGGGTTTAAAAGAAAGTTAGACATAGCATAAGAAAGAACTCACTATGTTTAAAACACTTTAAGGAAAAAACATCAGACAGGCATAGGGGACAAAAGAGTACCTATTACAGAAAAGGGCACAGAAGACGTATTGGATTTATTTTTAGGAGAGTGGAGAGGAAGCATGAAAAAGGAGACATTTGAAGGGATAACAATGATGACTTAGGGGCTATCAAGCTATGTTTCAAAGAACCATGAAAAACCCCTCCATACCACTCCTAAGTACATAATGTTGAAAAAAGTCAGTGAGAAAGTCTTCCAAGTAGAAAAGAAGAAGAAACATTATTTTCAAAGAAGCAAACCAAGACAGCTGTTTTCTTACCAGAAAACAATGAAAGCAAGAGTATAAAGTAATTTCGTTTTCAAGGGTGAAGAAAGAATCCAACTGTCAACCTATATTCTGCATATGTCTTAGAAATGACACTGTTCGCGGGCATATAAAACTAGAAAATAAGACATCGTTAGATATATCCATTTCCTAATGACAAATAGTTAAACTTTGTATGCACCTAATGACCAGTTCAAAATATAGAGAGCAAAATTTGAGAAGATAGAAGCAAGCCAGAGAAAAATTCACAGTCCTGACAAAAGATTTTTACACATTTTTTGAGATAATTGATGCAACAAATGAATAAAACCCATACAAACAGAAAACACATGAACAACACGATTAATAAGCTGGAAATTTCATCGCCAAATCTATCTCTTTTAAGTGATTATATTTAAAGAAATCACACAAATTGGTCCATATTATACTAAAGACAACATATAAGAAATTACAAAAGTTTAAAATAATTGAGATAATTTTCTCTGATGAAAACTAAATGCCAAAAATTTATAAAGTTTAGGAGCTAAAAAATGAACTTCTAAATATTCAAAGTCAAAGAAAAAGGTCATTCTAGGAACTAGAAAATATTTGAACTGAATGATGATGGAAATGTCACAAAGGCACAAAATGTAGCAAGAGGAAAAACTAGAACCAGAATAGATGCATTAGGGGAGAATTTAGATTTTTTTTTTGTTTGTTTGTTTATTTATTTTTATGGCCGGCTCAGCCTGCCCTGAGGGCAGGGCTGGCACAGCATGTGGTGCCGGGGATCAAACCCGCAGTCCCTGTAGCCGCCTGCAGGCGCTTTAGACCACTAAGCCATCCTGCCCAGCCCGTAGGGGAGAATTTAGATTAAAATTAAGATGCCAGACATCTACTTCAAGAAGCTAGAAAAGATAAAGAAAATTAAATCTAAAAAACTAAATTTGAGTAAGAAAAAAAATAACATTGGGACAATATGGTCCCCATGGTACAGATGTAAAACTGATGATTTTTCTAAATGATAGCAAAGAATATACAAATTTAGACCAAGTCTACAGAATCCTAGGAAAATATAAGAAATAAAAAGTCTAAATAATATCTTTTGTTGTGAAACTGCAGCTATAATTTTAAACTCTAGATACAAATGGTTCATTAATAAATTATCCCACATTTTGAAGAAGAAATAAATCCAAAATTACAAAGATTCCTCTAAAGAAAGAACAATGAAGAAAACCCTTCTACTTCATTTCATGAAGCCAGTATAGCCTAAATATTACAACTACCAAGGAATTCCCCTCTGTTCCTCTTTTTCATAAACATATAAATCCCAAACAAAATATCCAACTTTCCAAAACATCCAAAATATCAATAGACCAAATCCAGGAAAATTTATAAGGGATAACACACAATGATCAGCAGTGTACTTTGGCAATGCAAGGATGGCTTAATATCTGAAAGTCCCCTAAGGCATCATATCAATGTAACAATTAGGAGAAAAATTATACAGTCAGTTCCATGAGTCTAGAAATTAGAAGTTGATAAAATTCAATGCTCACCCACAGCAAGAACTCTCAGTATTTCAGAATGAACTTTTTTTCATTGACTTTTGCTAATATCATTAAAATAAAGACGTTTAAACTAAATTATAGACAGGTCATAACTATGATAATGTTCAACACTCTACTTTTTTCCCTATACTTTTAGCTTTGGTACTGAAAAATGTCTTGCCTATGCTGCTGTCTAACAGTCCTACCAGTGACATGTGGCTACTTCAATTCACATTTAAATTAATTAAAATTAAATTAAAAATTAAAAACAATTCCTAGCAGATAAGAAGTAAGAGTGTTATAGCCAGGTGTAGTGGCATACATTTGTAATCTCAGCACTCATGAGACTCTGTATGAGGAGGAAAAGAACATGAATGCTCCTTTTGTACTTCAGGGTCTGTATTTGCCTTTTGCATGCATGATTTCCTTGAGGATTCCCAGCATCCGGGATGGACGCTTCTCATTCCTATTCTCAAAGGGTAAAGCCACAGAGACTCAAAATTCGTAAGTGGGAGTTATGTACAAGCATATACACATACATGCAGTTTTATATGGATGGCTATGGATGAAAATTGTATCACATACAGCACACATCTGCACACATCTGAAGAACCTGAGTGGTACACGTACAATACTTTTAATGTTTTTTTCTTTTAACATCTATTTTCCAGGAAAAGTTACTAACAAGTAATATCTGTGCCTCTGTCCGGGCATGCAGGTTCATAACCGACGTTATTTAAATTTAAGGTACATGCAGGAGTGAAAAGAAAAACGTCCACGAATGAGTAGCACAAAAAGCAGAAAAGGGGGAATTCCCACTTTTGGATCCACTCACCCCTCAGCTGAGAAAGCCTCTTGTCTTTTATTTCCTAGGAACTTTTGGTTTTCCTTCAAAATTTCACTGTAGCATTTTTTCTTCTGAGAAACCATACATCATTTCCATACAAGTAGAACTTGATATTGAGTTTATTTCCAGAAATAATATCATGTGGGAATTAAGAACTAGGGTTCTGGGGTCGGACTCTGGGTTTGCCTACTAGTTTGGCATTTAAGGTTGTTTAACTTAGAACAGGTTACTTAGCTTCTAAGAGCCTCAGTTTCCTTATTTGTAAAGGGGCAATGGAGGGGAAGCAGGGGAATGGAAGAACAGAGGTACCAGACCTGTCAGGTACAAGTATGAATTCCCTGTGATGAACTTAATAAAACTTAACAAAAAAAGAAATGAAAATAATAGCATCAATCTTAGAGGATTATTGCAAAGATTAAATGAATTAATATGTCTAAAACAGAATAGTGCCTGATATACAGTGGGAATTGTATAAGCAATAGCTGCGATTAATACAATTAAAATGTTTATTGTACACCCTTAAGGTGCCAAAAACTATGCTGTTCTTTGTCAAAGAAGGCATAAAATAATCAGCTTCATGTCTCATGGAGGAACAATTAAGTAAGCAACAAAACAAGGTAATTTCAGATTTTGAAGTTTCTATAAAAGACAGAGGAATGTGATATCATGTAGTAGGAAGTGGCTACTGTACACTTTAAGTAGGGTGCTCAGGGAAGATACATTTAAGCAATCAAAGGGGGCATGCATATGTATTTATATTGTTAGTAATGAATATGAGAAACAGCTATGACGAGGTTGGAAGAAAGAATGCTCCAGACAGGAGGAACAGGAAGTGCAAGCGTTCTAAGATTAGAACAGGTCTGATGTGTCTGCAAATAGAAATGAGAACAGGATGGATGGACAGGGATGGAGAGGGTGAGAGATAGGAAAAGAGAGACTAGACAGGGTTGTAGATGTTGGATTGTGCAGGATTTTGTATAACAGGAAGAGTTTTTTGAAGGGTAGATTTTGTGGGCTATGCAGAGAGATTTGAGTTTTATATATAGCTAGAAACAATTGAGTGTAACCAGTAGCTACATGATTTGATGAATATTTTAGAAAGATAGCTTACTTTTCTGGGCTGTAGTTGCAGAATGCAACATGAGAACTAGAGAGATTAACAAAGATACCAACAGGTCAAGAGATGGTGGTGATGGTGGAAATGTAGAAAAACAGATGGGTTCAGGGCATGTTTTGGAAGTGCAGGTCCCAGGCTTATGGATGGTCTGGATATAGGGGTTCAGGGGCAACAGGACTCAAGAGAGATCAATAAGTGGTTGGTGGTTCAATACTGAGAAGAGAGCTAATTCTTCCTTTGGGATGCTAGTGTGTTTAGTATATACTTCTCTTCTTGATTTTTTTTTTTTTTTGGCAGGGCTGGGGTTTGAACTAATGACCTTGCACTTGCCAGGCAGGCACTTGTGCTACAGAGCTATCTCCCCAGCCCCCTCTCTTCTTGAATTTTTGAAACTGATTCAAACGAGTTAAGTTATTTACTTTATTTCCCATATATACAATTAGCTCTTGAAGATAAGACATATATTTCCACGTACATATATGAGTTTCTAGAGTATTGCATGTATTGTATGTAATCAATATTTGATTCTACTGAATTGAAAGAGTATTAAGAAGAGTACGCAGATGTTGAGAAGGGAGTGAAATTATTGTAACAGAGAAATCAACTTGAGTTTTGTGGACTCCATTGTCATTGAGGTTGGGCTGTGAACCAGAGCTGAGTGTAGAGGTCCCATTGTGAGGAAGCAGAAATTTCCAGGTAGAGAACATGGTCTGTGCACAAATGGGAAAGAGGAAAAGGCAGCGCAACTCCAGGGGTCCTCATTTTGGCTGGAAGAGAGAGGGCATGAAAGCTGGCGCTGAGAGGTAAAGTTACAGAGAAAACCAAAGCCCGACCATGGAGTACATGGGGTGCTGGGGAGGGGGCAGTCTGAGCTTCCTTCGGTAGGCCTGGAGCTGGGTGGCTTGGGGGGCATGTGTTCTACATTAAGACATTTGGTCTTGCATGGTGTGCAAGAGGACTTTCACTTGCTCTGGTCGTAGTGTTTCTCCATAGAAGAACCTATTATCATTTTCTAACCTTGTTTTTTTTTTTTTTTTTTTAACCTCTACAGTTTTATCTTCCTCAAGTTGACTGGTGGCCAGACCATATGTTCTTCTCTGTACAGGTTATCACTTCATTAGCACACTTCATGAAACCACGTAGTTCTGTGCTGTTTTCATCCACCATTTACACATACACACACACACACACACACACACACACACACACACACACAACCTTCTCAAGACTTGACTTTCTGTGTGAGGCATGTGAGCACATTCCTGAAATCCCAGAACTCCAGGACGTTAAATTAGAGGAGAATCACAAGTTTGAGCCCAGATAGCAGTTTAGCAACTTAGCAAAAACTTATCTCAAAATAAAAGATGCACAAATGGCTGAATATCCTATAGACGGAGCAACAACATTGCTTTTTCTTCCTCCTCTTACCTTCCAGGCCTTCAACCCACCTACCTCCCAAGAAAGGTTTGGAACTTTGTGACGCAGTCATGGAGCGTGGAGAGGAGCCTCTGTTTCGGTTCTGTCGCAGTCTCCACCACACACTGGCCACGCTCCCGCTGCTCACCACGCGGCCCTGATGCTCTGCGGGTCACATCCCAGTCACTTCTGAGCCTCACTCCAACTCTTCCAGAGCCGCTGTGCACTTCCAGCATGATAACACACTGTCACAAT
This sequence comes from Myocastor coypus, assembly GCA_004027025.1. NCBI lineage: Eukaryota > Metazoa > Chordata > Mammalia > Rodentia > Myocastoridae > Myocastor > Myocastor coypus. Next base: position 17,375 of record PVJA010005026.1, on the reverse strand, counting down.
GCTCGCCTTTTAACTCTCTCTTTTTCTTCTTCTCCCAGAGTGTTTCTTGATTCTTTCTTAGAAGGCATTAGGTCACAGATGTACCAGCTTTCACAGGACAACTGTCCAGAAGGCCTGCTTTTATCATGTGTTGACCAGTGATGTCTTCTGTATTTGCTCCATGTGGGCTACACATACATACCCAAAAAATGTTGCGCTGAGACCACCAGACTGAACCAAAGGACCCAAAGAATTTTTTCTCGTTGCATAATTATAGGAAAATAGAATAATTTCTCAACCATGAACTATTTATCTTTTCCATCTTTGGGGTCCTAGGTGATACCACATTCACCACTGGAATGAATTTCACCAAAGTAATAATTTATTTTATTTTATTTATTATTCTTGTTTCAGAACCTTTGTTTAGTCACTCATTTTTATGGCCGGCTCAGCCCGTCCCGAGGGCAGGGCTGGCACAGCATGTGGTGCTGGGGATCGAACCGCGGTCCCTGAAGCCACCCAAGCTTCCTCAAGCTGGTGCTTTAGACCACTGAGCCATCCCGCCGGGCCCTCACCAAAGTAAAGAATTAAAGAAATTTAAGAAGCATTTTAGCTACCTATTGACTTTGACAAATACGTTTTAAATTTTAAAGTAAAAGGCTGCTAAATGCTGTGGAAAGACACCTTTTTACTATTTCTCCTTTATTTAAAAAGTATGGTTTTCTACCTATTTCTATAGCTTCTGTCATCTTCTCAGTATGAAGCTTCTATCAGTTGTCTCAACGTAAGTTCAGCAGGGCTTGGGATATACCTCAGCAGCATAAGCATCTGCCTGGCAAGTGCCAGGTCCCGAGTTTGATCTCTGGTACCACAAAAAAGCAAAAATGTAAGTTCCACAGCATTTCCATGATGATAAATTATAAGGACTACTTTTTCATGGAACATTGCCAATAATGCTTTTCTTATTCAGTTCGTCTGCCGGCTTTCCACTTCTTACCATCTGATCCCTCTCTCCTCTTCCCTCTCAGGTTTTATCTCCTGCCTCTTCCTTCTCTACGCCCTTCTACACTCAAGCCACTCCATATAGGTTGCTGTCCACGGATGACAAGCTCTCTTTCACATCTCACCATCTGGGCTATCAGCACTCCAAAGTCTTGGATTCTTGCCTTTCTTTGAGCACTTAGAGTATGGTAGGACTCATACCATACAGTAGCTCTTCGGCAAAGCTGCCTGACTCTCCTAACTTTCACCGGCTACTTCCTACTGTATTTTCCCACAGCTTTTAGTGTAAAGCATTTGGATATACAGCGATCTTCACATATTTCCGTGTCTCAGATGACAGTACAAAAAACGCAGAAATCTTCAAGGCAGAAATCATTTGCTTCAATCCAGCTTCTGTTCTTTAGTCTTGCATAGTGCTGACTAAATGTTTATAATTTGAATACATCCAAGTTCCTGCCAATTCTATGCAGCCTTGGGGTTTTGTATTCCATTTCTGTCCCATGTATTTTACTTAAAGTGTCCTACATTGTTTCTTGCATAATGTGTATCTCAAAGTGCGCCAAGCTCTTACTTGGCTCATCAGCCCTCCTCTTCTACCTGTGCCACTTCCTCTTGAATAACTCTACTGCCTGTGTGCTTAAAAATAATACTCTGTGGCATTCCATGAACTCAGGAGGGTATTCAGTAAGAATTCTTTGTTATTTAAAAATGGTAATTTTAAAGCGAAGGCTTAAAATTCAAGACAAAAGACTTCTTAAATTAAAAGCAATCACTGTACAACGAGACTGTAGACAGTTTTTTACACTAATCTCCATCAACCTTTGGCTGTGAATAGGGTGTAGGGAATTAAAGCTTGGTGTGACCATGCTTCCTTCGTATTTTTACATGATTTAAGAAGTTTTTCTTGAGCAACTCAGACAATAACGCTTCTTTTCATGAAGCAACATCCTGTGAGTGGACACAGTGCTGATGACCTGACTTTTGTCATTAGTGGAGTGCTTAAAGCAACTTTTAAAATCCACTTTGAAGACCAGAGCGCTGAGGCTCAGGGAGGTCATTTAATTTTTGAAAAGTTGCATATAGATGATAGATGATGGAAGTGGTATACCAGTAAATAATCACACAGACCTTAAATTATCCTTCCAGTGATGAGTAAATCATTTCCACTTCAAAATAGTATTTCTGTTATGACATAAATGATACAGAATGAAAGCATTAGACCCTAGCTTGGATGAGGAAAGGTCTTCCTACTTTATGATAGGCCTATTAGCAATAGAAAAAACCCTGTTGCCACTGTTTCAATTAATTTTTTTTTTAAAAGAGCAGATATCTTCAGCACTGTCAGCTTTTCCTCTTGTGACTCAGCCCAAGGTCTCATACTCTCTGGCTTGCTCTGCATTAGACAAGTTTCCGTTGTGTCAGCTGATGTCCGTTTACATTGAATCCTGGCCGAAGGGCCAAGCAGTGATAACTGATGTCCTTAGAACTTGATAAAGCCCAGAGCTGGACATAGTATCCTGGATGTTTTACAACTGGTGTAGGGTGCTGAGAAGTCAGCAGCTCCTTGTCCAGGCACCTCCTTCTATGAATATAGTCTGAAATTGCATTAGGTTTCTCGGCAAATAAGCATTTGTTAGTTTGCTATAACACTTGCTGTCAACTGGAACAAGTGTTGTTGTTGTTTTTGTTTTTAAACAACATAAATTATAAGTATCATAAAATTTATAAATTTGAAAGTCACAAACTATACACTAGTATACTAATGTGATTTATTAATAGTAGCATATATGGCAATTTTGACCCACATTTAAAGAAAAGAAGTTCACAGAATACATTTTAATTGGTACCTACTTTTCCTTTGAAAAATCTCCATACAATTTTTTTAAATGGGTTAAACGAATCTGACTGCATATAATAGAGGCAAACCTCTGTATGTAGGAGCTGTATCACCCTTGGACTCCAGTTTCTAAAGCACTCCAGGATTTGGCTTCAATCTATGAAGCAGGCAACACAAATTTTATTATGCAGGGTGCTCTGGACAACCACTGTCAGGTCAGAATGTTTATACATAGGGCAGAGTCTCTTCATCAGACATGCACATGGAAATGATAGAATTTGATAGCTGCTTAAATTAAGGGAAAATGGACATCCTGGGGAAGTAGGTAATGGGTTACCTAGGAACGAGAATCATCTTTTATTTTAGTTCAGAGACTTACTAAGCACAAAGTAAGAACAGAACATTATAGTAGGTGCTTTGGAAGCTGCTAAAACAATGGGATTCCTACTTTAACTTTGGGAGAGGAGACATAGATTTAGACAGATAAATAGTACTGTCATTATATAAAGTAATGATTGAAGAGCTCCCTTTTATGTTTATTCAGTATTCTATGGAGTAGTAAAGATCATTTAAATCATCTGGAATTTTCATTAACCCCAGCACCTCCAAGTTTTCCACATACTTAGTTACAAACAAAAGTACATGTACTGGTAAATTTGCTCATTGATTCAGTCAGAATGCACATTAAATTCAAGAAACTGGAATAATTGGGAATAACTGTGTTTGGCTGGAGGAAAAGTATTTATGGGAAAAGAGTGCTGATTAGGTTGCACTGGTAGGCAGGGGCCAGATAGAAAGGGACCTCCACTGGTTGAAGTGGAGCGTGTGGCATTGTGTGGACCCACCGCCATTCTCTCTGTGTTCCTGGACACGGAACTTTCCCAGCACAGAAGCCTCTCCATGTTGGGGGAGGCAGAATGGCTCTACCCATTCACCCGCAGAGGCTCAAGGTAGATGTATGATCCAGACCAGGGCAATGAAAGAAACATGTCCCTTGGTCCATGCTGAAGGGCACAGGCGAGCAGGTGACTAAACCCAGGCTAATCCAGGTCCTGCCATGGGCTTTGCTGAGAGTTACTGAGAAAAACAGTTCTTTCCAGAGGGGTTGCTGAGCTGTCATGATGGGCTCCCATGGGGGCAGGTGCCAGCACCATGTTGGTGCCATGGAGACAGAGAAAGGGGTCACCCCCAGGCCTGGAGAGCATTCAGCACTGAACAGAGCCAGGCCTGCTCTTTTGGACTCCACGGGCATGCTAGTGAATAAATCCCATGGGGGGTTCAGGTGAGTCTTATTATTTTTTTTATTATATCCATCTTGGTTCTAACACATATGCCATCCTATAGAATTTGATACTAAGAATTAATGTAAAATCTTTATTGTATTTATTAGTATCATATATGTACATTTAATATATGTGTAGTATATATACATGCTTATATAATATAGTATGTGTGCACCTGTTGCTCTCACTCTGTCCTTGTGTGGAACTAGTTCATGTACACAAATATTTACCATGCACCTGTTGAAAGCACTAATCTGAGGCTCCACGGCTGCCACACCCTTCATGATGACAAACTCCAGTTCTTATTTAGCTTCTAAATTTGGATGATAGATAGATTCTGAGATTTGCTATGCTGTGCTATAGTCACAAAAATAGAGACTACGGCAGCCTTAAGCCTTGCTTCCTAATCGATCTTCGTAATTTTATGATGCCTCCTAATAAGCCACGTCTGAAGTAAATGCTCTAATTTTAGATGGTGCGGCTTTTTAAAAAATCAAAGCCCATTTTAATGTAACATCATTTCCACTACACTTACTGGTAAAGACATCTTGCCAAGGAGGGAAGTAATTTGCACTTTTTCTCTTTTCCTAACTGAATGAGGCCTTTAAAAAATACTCATCCATAATGCACAGAGTTTATTTTAAAGCAAAAATTATGTCAGATTTTGCCATGAGTAAATAATTACATTTTCTACTTTCATCTTCCTTCTCTCCAAACCCAGTAATATGGAAACTGATCCACTTAATTTTCCAGACAATTTAATCAAATATGATAATGCATTAATATTTTAGATGGGCTACACTTGCAAACCAATACATCTGAAATAATTTGGATAAGAATTCTGACTTTAACAAAATCAATTCTAAATTCATTATTTCTGACAGATTGATCAAGCTGGGCTTTGGATGTCATTCCTAAAACGGATCTAAGGCATCAGAAAAGATAGAAGCTTTGCCTATACATACATATAAATGAAGCTTGCTCACCCTTCATTTCTGAATGTAATTAGAGGCCTGGCTGGAACTTAGATGTGTTGCACTGAAACTGAACCATAAAATTATACCTGATACCCATAGAAAACAGGTATCAGAAATTAAATATTTGCCTTGTTGTAGTACATTAACAAATGAGGCTAGGGAAGCTCTATTTAGAACTGGGTCAGTTTGAACTCAGTTTAGGAAGCTTGTTAATGTTTCATTTATACAACATTTTTAGAAGTAAAACATGCAGTAAGTGCATTTTCTTTTATTTTGCCAAGTGTCTGCTTATACATTGTGTTTCCACGTTTACAGTGATTTCATGATAGCTAAATCTTGGATGCAGCCCATATGGCCACCAGTGGATGAATGGGTCAAGAAAATGTAATATTTACTCCTCACAGAGTACTACTCTGCCATAAAGATAAACTGGAGTCATTTGTAGGAAAATGAGTGCAATTTAAGAGCACAATGTTATTGAAACAAATTAGACACACACACTTAAATATTGCATTGTTTCTGTTCTACAAGAAGACCAAATTATAAATAAAGAGAAAAATAAAAGACAGATAACTAGAAGTTGGGTGATGGATCTTGCTTAAATGGGAAGCTGAAAGCAACTTGCAACAGTATCTAGACTAAAATGCTCATTTCACAGGGAAAATGACTGAGGCCTTCACTGGCTAAATATGCAACAGCCAAGATTTAAATCCAGGTCTCCCGACCCCAAGTTGACAAATCTAGCGGACACCCAGTCTGCCAAGATAATACAATCCAATGAATCTATAATTCTTAGAATGTTTAATTAAAAATGTAATTAGTGGCATAAAATTAAAAAGAACCTTTCTATTTGGTGGGAAAAAAACAGAGTAGTAAGATTAGGGACTGATATTTTTGCTCACTTAAAGTTTAAATTTGCAATCAGTAATTTTGACGTAGCATGGGTCCTGTAGCCCTTTAGTCCCATCACAAGGAGGCAAAAGAGTGGCACTGAGGAAATTTTTTTCTTTCTCAAAATGAACAAGTATGATTATCAAAGTTCTGATATTCAGGTTCACTGCCAAAAAATAGATTAGACTGGGATATTGAGTGTTGTGTTGTAGTGAAAGTGCTGTGAATAGAACACACATTTGGCACCAGAAAATTCTGAGGTCCAATCTCATCCAGCTACTTCCTAATTGGGTGCTCTTATAAAAGAATAAACTCACTAAGCCTTGGTTTTCTTTTTCTGCAAACTGGGTGTGTGAGCACCTATTTTAGACGATTCCTCTGGAGATGAAACAAGATGATTTACATGTAAATCTGGATCGGAAGCTCATGGAGGTCTCATGCCTCATTCCTAAAATTTTTGAGTCTTCTGAGCTATGCTGAGTTTGCTGCTCTGGGGTGGATCCAAAACTGCTTGCAAAGCCAAACACTCTTGAAAGAATACATCCTTACTTTTAAGTTTTGTTTCACACAAGCCATGGGGTTCTAAGTCCAGTGGCCAGTTAGAAACTTCCTCCTTTTGTATTTATTGCTTGTTGATAGTGCTCAACAAGAATTTTATAGCCCTTCTGTTGTCTTGTTTAGTATACATGTGGGGCTTACAAAATGTTTGTTGAATGGAAGCTACTGCACTTTCGATGATATATGTGTTTGGTTTGGTTCAAATACGTGAAGAAGTGTGTATGAATGTGAACTCAGGGGCTGGCACGTGGCTTGTTCTATTCACAGCTATGTCTTTAGTGCTCATAGCAGCATCTTACACATGAATGTTTCAAAATATCTGTTGAATAAATAAAAGAAAGTCTATGTGTGGAGCATCCCCTTCTAGACACTACAGTGAGATGTGCTATGAGTAAGTAGCTATTGCTTTTAAAATGCATTAGTTATACCAATGAATCAGAGGAAAGACCAAAAAATAATGGGACAAGTTTTAAATGGTCTATAATTCCACCATCCAAGCATTCAAGTTTACTCATTATTTGCTACTGTCATCATTAGGAGAAGAAAAATGACGTATGTTGCAAAACTAAATTTAAAATTAAAAGCCCTGTTCTTAAAGACTTTTGTTGAAAGCAGTGATGCCACTTGTCCTGACTGCCGTATCAAAAAGTTGTTTTTTTTGCATCATTGTGACCTCTCTGAAGCTAATAAACACAAAAAGTAAATGATATTCAAGTTTTGTTCAGCTTTCTTGTCTCCTCTTCTCAACTGCAAGGTTGTTGAGATTAGGGCCTGTGATGAAGTCACATCTGCATTTACAGGATCGGACACTGTCTAACTTATGTGGCTGCCCCAACCTTGAGTGGAGGAAGCCATGCGTGTTTGTTCAAAGAAAATCGACCAAAGTGCTGAAATCCATGCTTGGGAAAGCATTATCAATGCCTTTTCTTCATTTCCTTTGCATGCCCTTAGACTGAAGATTATTCTTTGCTTTCCTTTCCTTTCCTTTCCTTTCTTTTCCTTTCCTTTCCTTTCCTTTCCTTTCCTTTCCTTTCCTTTCTTTCCTCTCCTCTCCTCTCCTCTCCTCTCCTCTCCTCTCCTCTCCTCTCCTCTCCTCTCCTCTCCTCCCTCCCTCCCTCCCTCCCTCCCTTCCTTCCTTCCTTTCTTCCTTCCATTTAATACATATCTCCTTTGGTGGAGCATTTGGTCATTTTCTAACAACCAACACAGACGGGTGCATCTAGGCAGCATCTATAGTATGAACAGAATTCTTTTAAGTGACCAGATCATCGCATCACCAGTAAGGGTACAGTGGAGAGGGCTAGCAGGCTCCCTTTCCAGTTCTTCTCTTATTTAGTGCCAACTGGGCCCTCAGTCTTATTGGTATCCAATAATCAGCCCGATTACAGCTAGCCCTGGGAGACATGACAGAAAGAGAGTCCTCATCTTGCATTAATTGCTCCTATTGAAACTATGCCACATCTCTCCAAGCTAGATGTTGCTTAGTATCCCTTTGATATGATAATGACATGCTTCTTAGCAGATGAATATGCAAATTAAAAGCAGTAATTTGGTGGCATGCACCTGCTGACACTGCACGGCTATGCTTATGTGCTCTGCTGTAACACTGCAGCCACACAAAAGCATCACAGAGGTAAAATTAAATTCTAATGTCGTATATATTAAGCAGATGCTTCCACTTTTCTTTGTATACCTACTTTTACAGATTTTGCCATTGGAATCTGGGTTCTCTCTTCGTGCAATTAATGGACATTGATGTGTCATACACAGAAGCATACTCAGTGCTGTCTAAGGGGGCTGATTTTTAAAGAGGTTACTTACATATATGCACATTAGAAGATGAGCATTTCTTCTTTATAGCATAGAAGCTGCTGCTTTTACTTTTGTGGCATAGATTCCTATTCATGCATGGACCCCATCCTTGGGCTGCAAAGCCGAAAATCACATTTCTATAGCAAAGATGCACACTGCAATGCAGAGATACTTAATTTTGCCTGGAAAAGGATTTCAAAATGACTTAGAGAGGCAAGCAGAATATCCAGAATCAATAAAGTAAATTTCTCTGCATTATGAAGCAAGTTGCGATGAATAAGGAAGCCTAACTGGTGATTACTTAGGGATGACCTGTAATTACCCTGGTAACCTAAAAGTCTTTATCAATGTGTCACATGGCTCAGCCAGACAAAATTAAGCATTCTGAAAACAAGATTTTATAAATGCTGCCACTTATCTGTCCCCCATCGACACATACCCTGAAGTCCAGGTAGCATTCTATAGTTACATATGTATGTTTTAAGACAAGATCTAAATTGAGGTTGAAGTATTTAATGAAACACACATTTAAATATTCATTTTTAGGGCCAACCAGATAGCTCTGTGGACTAAAGCACCTGCTTAGGTAGAGTACAATCCCCAGTGTGCCATGGCGGCCCAACCCCCGGGGTGTGCTGAGATTGCGACTGAGACTGGGTATGATGACGCACTCCCCTGTCATCCTAGCGCTTGGGAGACTGAAAACAGGAGAATCACTACGACTCTAATTTGTGTTGTGAGAACCTTTAAACCCTGTACTTAATACACAACAAATTAAAAATACACAGTTTTAGAGAGAACATATTTTCTACCATGAATTTAGTAATAATTACATTTATTATCTCTGTTGTTAGGCATCTATGTTTCTATCAATGCTAGGATTATATAAATAAAACTGCAATGAGCATCTTCTAACAAATAGCCTCTTCTTCTTGATTACTTCCTTGGAGTAATCTTCCAGAAGGGAAATCTCAAGGTCAAATGATGAGGTCATTTTAAAGACTAAAATCTTTAGCAAACTTCTTGCCTTATTTTGCATTATGCTTTTCAGAATCCCCATCGGAGGTACTCTTACCTGATTAAAGACCTCCCTTTTGTCTTCCTCATACAGGCGCATTACAAATATTCAGTTGTGATGGTTGACCACTGTGTCAACTGCAGAGATTTAGAAGTTTCACTAAGTGAGTCAGCAGGGAGCCGGAGTCCTCCCTTTGTAAACATCCTCATCTTGTGCAAGAGAAGGGCAGCGAGATGGTGCGAGGGCTGCACCCACACACCCACAGGAGATGGGGGAGATGGGAGTAGCCTGCTTATGTAAGGAGGGAAGAGAGGCTTGCTCTTCCTCCTCATGCTCTTGCTGCCCTTGCTGTCTTCTGCCTCCTTGAACTGCTGCCCCTGTGCCGTGCCACCCCTCCTTGGAGCCAGCTGATGACAGACTGAAACCTCCACAAGCTGTGAGCTGAATAGACTTTGCCTTCCTTAATTCTGGTTGTCAGGTATTTTATCTCAGCAACAAGAAAAAAACAACCAAGATATTGAACTATGCTGGTTCCTCACAATCTTCTTAAAATCACTTTCTTCAGTTAACTGGAGACTTGTATGAATTTACTTCATTTTATAACCTCTGGCTATTCTAAGGTATTTCTACCATTTCAGTTAGCTATAAAGTTTTAAAGAATAAGTGAAACAGAGCTATAAAATTTAAATTAAGAATAGTATATTTTGATTCTCTTATTGTCTCATTCATTTTTTGGAAAAAGATCTCACTAAGTGGCTGGACTGGCCTTGAACTTGCGATCCTCCTGCCTCAGCCTCCTAGCTGCTAGGATTGCAGATGTGCAACACCATGGCTGGAGATTCTTTTCTTTTGTGAAAAAGAAAAATACCATCTATTTACGCATGTCAAATGCTGCCTTTAAAGACATGGTAGGAAAGACTAATATGCAGATGGAAATAAAGTTACATGTAAGGACAGAGTAATTAATTGGTAGTTAACAACAATGGCATTAAATGTCTAGGAAGGATTAAATACTAAAAGAAATGCAATTCTCTTAACCTTTCCATCTTTTTAGTTTCTAGCTTGCGTTAAACTGAGAAATAATTATTTCTAATTGCATAAAACATCCTATTATGGTTGAACTTGCAGGAAGGAAGAGCCTGCTACATTTATAATACTTTCCCTTTTTACCACAAGCAATCACAGTTGTGTCTTTTCAATCATTATAGTCCTTTAAAAATACAGAGAAACTGTGCTAAAGGAAAAATGACAAGATTTGTGGGAATCCCAAACATTCCACTTTCATTTATATTTTGAGTAGATTTTTTTAGGACTTCTGGATCTTCATTGTTTAACTGTCATTTCATCAGAAAAACTTAACTTTTTAATGAATGCAAAAGGGCTTTCTGTGATTTAGAATAATTTCAGTTAATTGAAAGGACCTGAGAAGCTATTCCATCCTTTTCTACCTTTTTCCAACTTTTGAAAATAACTGTAACTTTTTGAAAAATCCTGATTTTAGAGCAGGGTACGTATTTTGACACTCAGATTGTCATAATACTGGAACATTTTTCACCTTATCAGGAACCAGGAGATTCAGGGTTCTCATATTCTCATGAACGATTTCTTGTCTTGGAGTAGTACGTGGACACGGATGCTGACAGCTCTCCATTTTTTTGTTTTGCCCTTTTAAATCTTAAAGCCAATCTCTTTATGAAATACAGATTTGAATACCCAATGCCTAATAGATAGCTCTAGTAGGCACTGAGATACAGACATACCAACTTTAACACAATTGAACTGAACCTCAGATCTCTCCTCATCTCTTCCTCTAAACCAGCAACCGTTCTGAGTTAAAGGCGACACTATTCTCAGTAGTTGCGTCTTGTCCAGTCAGCACATCTTGTTGAATCTATCTTCAAATTACGCCGAGAGTCCAACTACTTTTCGCCTTCTCCACTGCCATGAGCCTAACCCCAGCATGACTATTGCATTAAACTCCTAACTTTCAGCTTTCCATGTCTGCCCTTGCCCCTGGACAATCCAGCTGTCCCAGAAAGCAGAATGGTGTTGCTTAACCAAAACCGAGACTGTGTTTCCCCCTGAATTCTCCACTGACTTGAGTTGAATCCGACCAGTCTGAAAACCGAGAGGGGTCCACTTCCCCTCAGACAAACGGGCTTCGTAACTGAGGGATGACACTGAGAAAATCAGGCTTCTACCAGGAGGAGACCTGGGCAGGCTGCGAAGGACCCACTGCCGACGTCTATACTCAGGGTGCTGCTAGAAGCATGAGGAAGTCCTCAGCCTTCCCGCCTCACCAACGCTGGACGTCAGCAGCAAAAAGCAATCCCATAACACAGTCAGCTGTGTTATGCCCTTAAGTTTTATTTTCTTCTTTAAAGTTCTTATATTAGCCGGGCGTGGTGGCTCACGCCTGTAATCCCAGCACTTGGGAGGCTGAGGCAGGAGGATCGGTGCGAGTTCGAGACCAGCCTGGGCTACAAAAGTGAGCTCAAGGCCAGCCTCAACTGCATAGTGAGACCCTGTCTCAAAAAGACAAAAAAAAAAATAAATAAATAAAGTTCTTATATTAGGGAGACTATACGATATTTACACATGCAGGTCTGGTTTATTTCACTAATGAGTATACCCATTGTTAAGTTTTTCTGGTTTTGAAATTCACCACTATATGTAAATAAATGAATAAATAAATAAATATTTTTTTAATAAAAAAAGCAATCCAATCACAGACGAAGTCATATCTCACTCTCAATTTTCACTTCTCTGCTATTAAAGTGAAACACATGTTTAATCATTTATGTTTCTTTTTTATAAAATAAACTGGTGCTTTAACTATTTTTCTGCAGTAGATTACTTCTATTTTTCTGTAAATTCTTTACATAGTGTTTTTTATATCTAATCTCTATATATACTGTAATAGATGTATGCTAATATATTCCTTGTCACTTGATTTTAGGACTATTGTATCACACATAATATTAAACATTATATATTTCATTTTCATGTATTTAAGGATTTAAAATGAAATTTTTATGGCATCAAATCCACTTTCCTGGATTCTGTATTCTATCTCATTTTTTAATACATCTGTCTTCTCCAATATCATACTCTTTTAATTTCTAATATACTCTGATATTTTAGAAAATATTTTACTCCCATTTAACTATCCTAGGCTTAAGACATATTTGAGAATTAACTTCTGTTTTTTATTTAGCTTTGCACTGAACTGCAGGTTAATTTGTAAGGAATTGCTAGTTTTCCTGTGCGAAGCTGCTCCATCTATAACGTGGCCAATATTTTATTATTTCTTTCATATAGATACATGATTTATTTAACAAAAATGCAAAACTTTCTCTAAGCAAAAAAGAAAAAGAAAGCAAACTTTCTTTAAGTAGTCAGGTTATTTCTAGCTAGGTATTGGTAAATTTAATGAACTTCATTTAAAAAAATAACATATTTTGGGTTAATGTCTACTTATTTGTTGGATATGTGTGTATATAGATACTGTATATGGTTATATGTTATTTAAATCTACCCATATTCTTTGGCTATTTTAATTATTAAATTAAATAAAGTGGCATACTGTTTTCCAATAACTTTATGGATTTAATAACCTTTACTTTTATTTATAAAATGTTTTGTGTTATATATATTAATATTCCACATTTATATGCACTAAATTTATAGTTTATTTATTTATTTATTTATTTATTTTGTCTTTTTGAGACAGGGTCTCGCTATGCAGTTGAGGCTGGCCTTGAGCTCACTTTTGTAGCCCAGGCTGGTCTCGAACTCGCACCAATCCTCCTGCCTCAGCCTCCCGAGTGCTGGGATTATAGGTGTGAGCCACCACGCCCGGCTAAATTTATAGTTTATATTTTAATGTAGTATTCTAATTATAATTTAAAATATTATCTTTATCTAATTATTTTGGCTCCAAATCTATTTTGTAATATTAATATATTATTATTTAGAGGAATATATTAGCATATTCCTGATATAGCTCTACCCGTTTATTTTATTTTAAAATTAAGTATGGTCTGTGGTATTGGGGATTGAACTCAGGCCACATGCATGATAAGAAAGCATTACACAGCTGGACTTCCACCTCCAATTTCATTTTTAAGTCTTAATTGTGCTGATTGTGTCATTTTATTTTGAAAGTATCCTGAAAAGAGCAAGTAGTTCAATTTTTTTAAAGCTGATAATCTTTGCCTTTTAACAGAAGAAGTAACATTTTGTATTTATTGTGATTTTTAAAGTTTTTGACATATTACCAATATTAGAGCATTTAACAGTTATCTTTTTAAGAGTAACTTTTTTGCTACATTTTTGGGAGATGAGGTGTGTTTTCCACTGTTTCCTCTTCCCTAGACATTTAAAACTTGGATATTGTTGGCACCTGCCGGACGGACGAAGCCGAGAGAGAGCAAGCATGAGAGCTCCTCCAAGCATGTAAACAAGCCACTGCAGCTTGCTGACTGGCTGCTGGGGAGGGAGGCTGGAATTAACATCAGCCTCTTGAGGGTATAAATAAATGCTCTGCTATTCTGGGGCAGTTCCTCTCCTCCACTTAGGAGAAAGAAGACTCCACCTGAACCAAAAAGAAAAAAAAAGAAAGAAAAAAGAAACAACCTTATATGTTGTTTCAATTCCTGTATCAGTTAATTTCCATTTCTTTTAAACTCATATTAAATGAATATGTATGCTTCCCCAAAATAAAAGATAGCAAGCTTCAGAATGCTAACAATTTTTCCTTCATCAACTCTGGCTTTATCTTCAAATCATATGTCGAATTTATTTGCAGTTTCATCCAAAATTATTATTATTATTATTATTATTATTATTATTGTTAGTATTATTAGTAATAGTAGTAATAGTAGTAATAGTACTACGGTTGACCCCATGGTACTTCCATTGTAATACATCCTCAATCCTTACTATTTTTTATTTTCGAGACAAGGTCTGCTGAGGTAGAGTTAGGGTTGAGATTAACCTAGGGTGAGCTTGAACTTGAAATCACCCTGCCTCAGCCTTCAGGAGTGCTGAGATTACAGGTGTGGACCACCAGGCCTGGCTCAAAAAGACTAATATATTTTTTAAAGAAATTAAGATGTGCAATATACATGTACATAACCCTCCAAAGAATGTAATTATGCACTACAAACATGACTGTAAGTATAAATTTATGGATGAGTAAAAGGAATAATATTTGACCATAATTTTTTTTGCTTTCTCAGTTTTAGTATTCAACAAATATCTTTTTCCTGATGACATATATATATAATTTTTTCTATATCTATATCTATATCTATATCTATAGATATATTCCTGGTACATATATTTTCCTAGATGTGCATGCAAATCCCTGATACACAATTCAAAGCACTCTCCTGAAGGCTTCTTTCTGAGCGTATTCCTTAAAATGCCTTTGTTGTATCCTCACATTCAAGTGCTTTTTGTCTGGCGTTAGAAATGCACCTCATTCAGATGAGAAGGTGACCGCTGAGTAAAGTCCTGAGAGTGGGTGCGGCAGTTCTGTGGACATCTTTGGGCAGAGCAGGCTAACTGAAGGCTGCAGCAAGTGCCAAGGTCTGCGAAGCAGGAGCCTATCCACCAGCGCGCTCCTGGTGCATCTACTTTTCCTTCTGGCTGTGGGCCTAGCCTAGTGCCTGTCAATTTTAGTTCGTACCATGTGCTGAATATTAGCTGAGTGATGGGTGACACACATGCGACAAATAGTTTCTTGAAAATGCACCATCTCTCTCCAACAATTTACACTTCCTACTCTCCCAGCTCCTTTTGGAATGCTTCTAACTAGAGACTAGATTTGATTTCTATCAACTATACTTTGTTTCCTTTTAATCTAGTAATGATTAAATAAAGAAGACCTAAAAGCCTCTGTGAAGAGAATGAGAAATAATGCTGTTGTAGAAATTATTTTTCCTAGGTCACTTTGGAGGGTGCAGGGCTTTGTCATTACATAATACTTCTCATGGCTTCCTACATGAAAGTCTGGATGGAGAGCTTTAAGTGATGAATGAAAAACATAGCAAGGGCTTCTGCTTGGCCTCCTTTGGTAGGGACTGGATTGGCAAAAGTGAAACAAATACATTTACAGGAAATGACAGTGAATGGACACACTATGAATATACTTCCTACAACCTAGTTCTATACATTTATAAATCATCACTTGAATCTCCAGTTTAAGTGACATGAATTTTGTGGGTATGACCCAGAGTTTACACATTTAAGAACCATAAAGCTCATCCCAGGGGGCAATTACACTAAATTGATGGCTCTGTGGAAAACCAGCCACTGCCACATGGTTTGCTCTTCCTGCCTCTAAAATCTCCAGACACCGTTAGTTCTAGCATATTCCATTTTCCTCATACGTATTTATGGCATTTTCTCCTTTACAGACAAAAGAAAGATGTTCTCAGATTTTGTAATTACTTTCTTTCTTTCTGTTTTTAGTTTTGATTTCTTGAGATAGTGTCTCACTATGTTGCTCAGGCTGATCTTGACTTCATGGTGATCCTCCTGTCTCAGCTTCCCTAGTGCTGGGTTTACAGGCATGCACCACCTTGCCTGGCATTTAATTGATAAATTTCAACAACAGGAGCACTCTAATGATGGATACATCTCACAAAGTAATACTGGTTACCAATAAATTTACAGAGGGAACATTTCTGGGTGAAATATTATTGTGAGATCCTTCACTGCTCCCAGCCCAACTTTGGAAAGCCAAGAATCACTGATAGGTCTGGCATCTCTAAGAAGACCCCACCCATGTCTCTCAGTTTCTGAGCCACAGGTTTGAATGAGGCCTGAGTAGGAAGGATGCAACTTGAACCTCTGGAGCCTGAGCTCTTCATCTGACACAGCAAAAGGGCTCCCTCATGGAGAGACGAGAGAGGAAAGGAACTCAAAGGACAGTGGGCCTGGAAAGAACATCACTGAAAAGAACTTGTCCCCCTGGTCTATTTTTACTTCTTCATTCCTTTCAGAGTCAAATGCACAAGAAGTATTTTTCTTTTTCTTTTCCCTTTGATTTCTAATAACAGCAGTAAGAATGTAGGAAGTGGCAATGTGCCTTCAGCCATGGGGAGGCAATGAATGAGGCAGGGTCCCCAAGACCTGGCACCCCCTCACACCATCCAAGGGAGCAAGGTCCACCATGATGGTCTCCTTGGGGCTGGGAACAGTGCCTAAAGAAGAATAAATGGAAACTCAGATTTTTGAAATACATCCACAATCTTGTTAAACTATTTTTAAAATGTAAACACTGCAGGTCAGTCCATTGTGGGCCAAAAGCATGTGTTTTGGAAACTAGGTCCTACCTGTAGGCCCTCATATTTGCAGCCTGGGTAAGGTTAATGTTACTTAATGTCATGCCACTTAAACTGTAAGGTTACACGAGGAGCACCTGTCTCCAACCAACTCATATAGTGCAACATTATCTATCGTTGCTTTATTAACTCATACCTCCATAGGTACTGTGCGAGCAGAATACAGCAACACTCAAGAACACTTGTCTGAACTGAGAAGAACAGAAGGAAAAAGATCCTACTTGAGAAGAGGTGTAGCAAGGTGGGGGAGCAGCTGAAACTGGAGATCCATCCCACGTGGCTGGAGCAAGGCCAGCCTGAGGACAAAGGTGCCCGAGGTGATCCACTCAGGCTGTGCCAGCTCAGGGACCTCGGTGAGCCTGAGGCTGCCTTAGCAAATAGGCTGCTAGGCAGAGGGGCATCACTTGACATCAACCTGCCCAGTGTCTAGGAAACATGCTCCAGCCGCTGAGCAGGCCCTGTGCTCCCATCCAAGGAGAGAGCTCCATCCCAACCTCAACTTCCTGTTCTCAGAACTCTTGTCTCTATGTCTTCAGCCTCCCCCACTCTTTACCCCAACAATTTTGAAAGCTGTGCTGGATACAGTAGCTAGGTCTAGTACAAGGGTCTTTAATTATTGCTTTATAAACATAAATGTCATTGTGCTGTGTCCAGCATGGCACA
>PVJA010005025.1:66800-81840 GCA_004027025.1 Myocastor coypus | reverse complement strand
GGCTGGAACAGGAAGTTAGTCGCGGGAAGGCAGAGGCGGGGTAGAGGGGCGCAGGGGCTCACCCGCGGCGGGTGCGCAGGCTCAGTTCCCAGCAGTGGGGTTTGGGCTGGGCTGGAACAGGAAGTTAGTCGCGAGAAGGCAGAGGCGGGGTAGAGGGGCGCAGGGGCTCACCCGCGGCGGGTGCGCAGGCTCAGCTCCCAGCGGTGGGGTTTGGGCTCAAAGTGCTGGGTTTAAAGCTGAGCTATTGTAGGGTATGAAGGTATCCAACTCGTACTCTTTCTGACTTGGAAATTTTTAAATCTTCACCTTTATTTAAATAAACCGTTTTTTGCCACGACTCTGGTCTTCTTGACTTACCTTGATTCTTGCAAATCGTGGAGCCAAGAGCCAAGGAAGGTGGTAAGCACAGTTTCTGGTTAAGGAATCACTTAGCATTTCTCCCTATTTCTGTTTCTTTGCAAACCTCTCATACAGGTCATAATTTTTGTCTCATTACAGTTTCCTAGAATTTCTCTTAAATGTCACTAATTTTAATGGCTTAGCAGTGGCTGCGCTGCTTTCTGGCAGGGTCCTGATAGCGGCATCAAAACAAAGAACTAAAATTTTACTCTCTTCGATTGATGTGCTCATTTTGCTACTGAGGACAAATTGGATTTTTTTTTTTTAATATGGGTAATAAAAATTAATGTGTGATGTTGCTTTTCGGATGTTATTGGATCTGTGCCTTTATACAGAATTCAGCAATAAAAGCACTAACAAATGACCAGAAAGCCACCTCCTTCCCCAGTAAAGTAAAAGGTACTCATCTGATTTGTAACCCCAGTGTATTCCTGTGTGCGTGCCTAGGGTACGGCTGCGGGGAAGGGAGGAACAGTAGCGCAATGGTCTACATTTCAGCTTTTCACTCAATTGTGGTATTCTTCTTTGTCTTATTTCAGCACCTCCAAGGTTTACAAGAACTCCCGTGGATCAGACAGGGGTCTCTGGTGGAGTTGCGTCTTTCATCTGTCAAGCTACAGGAGACCCAAGACCGAAAATTGTGTGGAACAAAAAAGGGAAGAAAGTCAGCAATCAGAGATTTGAGGTATTAGGTCCATTGTTCTGTTTCTCTGGGGGAAGAATGTGGCTGCTCTGTCTTTAGTTTGTATACTAATTCACTTCACTCCATTTAAAGATGTTCAAGGCTCTAAGAGATGATGTTCTTTAGGTTTCATGTGATGGAAAATGTATGTTTAAATGACTTGTTAGAAAGGAGAATTTAGGCATCCACATGGCTGACTTTCATCCTGACTTGGGCCCTGGTTCAGTGCTGTCAGGCTCCATCTGTCAGGGTCATCGTCAGACTGTCATGTCCTAAGTGAACCAGTCCTCTGGATGCCGAAAAATCCATGATTTCCTGAGGCTTCCAACCCCATGCCTCCCGTGGAGTCACATATTCAGCCCTGAGTTGAGCCGTGTGGACAGGTGCACAGGGCAGGCTGACCAGTTCAAACCCATCAGAATATACCTCTGTTGGGGGGTCTGTTCCCTTCAGTCCCATTGTCTGAAAGGAGGAGTGGAGTTTTGTCAGAAGGGACTTCTAGCTTCTGAAAAGAAGTGAGCTGAGGGAGTGCTATGAAGGGAAGGATCAGGGCAGAGAGCAGGAGTCCACCACACCTGACAGCTGGGTTTCAAATTCTGTACGGTAGAAAGAAAAGTTTGGCCTGTGTAGCAGGGTGAAATCCTGCCCTGAGTGAAACCTGTCTAAACAGGTTGACCACTGAAGGTAGATTTGTTGAAGGAATTACGTTTCTTTATTTGAGAAAGTTCAATTCACTGAAGAATGAACACACACTGTACTCTGTAGAACGATTGTGAGGACAATATGCAATATGTCAACTTTCAAAGAAAAGAAAGGGGAAAAGAAAAAAAAGTAATGTTCATTTAGAAGGGTTAATGTTTAATTGTTTGATCAATCTTATATACCTATATGTATTAATCTAAACTGATCTGATGATGAAAATATGTAATATAACCATTGTTAAATTTAAACAATAAAAAATTGAAACTAGAAAAAAAAAAAAGAATGAACAGACTTCATACAGTCTGAGCTTTGTGACGAGCCTCATGATTTGGAAATGTGCTCATTCTGGATGAGAAAAGTAGGCAGTAACACACACAGAGAAGGCGTGCAAGAGGCACAGTATCTCACCTGTAGGGGAAGATGTGAGAGGATAGCTTGATCTTCAGGGCTGCCTGCCCCAGACACTAAAGTGCACCACCATGAAGCTTACTCAAGTTTTGCCTGAGTTTCTCATCTACTTCCTGGCCTTATTCATGGTTTTATAGATCAAAGGCAATTTCTAGTTATGAAAATAGAAACTATAAAATCAACAGCTCTTTGATGGTATTCACTTTTCTCAGGCTATCCTAGAGTGACGTATGGCTTAAATATGTAAAATAATTAAATAGTTATAATGGCAAAATGTGGAACATGGGCTGTCATTTATAGGTAATAAATTATAAATTTTGTTTATTTGAAAATCAGTTACTTCAGTAACATGGAGAAAGAATACCTTAAATCTTTAGAAGAAATTTCCACACCATATATGGGATGATACATAAATATATTCCATTAGTGTACTCTTTATTTTATTTTTTACTTCTCATGAAATTAATTTTTTGTCAATGACAAATATTTCTTTATGTTTGTTAGTGACAAAGGCGTATTAGTAGGACTTAGTTACAATATTACCCACTTCTGAAAGGGTCTACAGAGTGTTCAAGGTCTCACTACTAGATGCGGCTTGTCATGATCCGCCTGTTTATAGCCTCCCAAGAGCTGGGATTATAGGCGCATGCCACCAGGTCCAGTCTCAATTACCTTGTCAATGTGCCCCAGGGATGGAGTTCACAGGGCAGGCCTGGGAATCGACCCCAGGCCCCAGTGCCTGCTTGCAGGCCCTTTAATCCACTGAGCTATTTGGCTGGCCCTCATATTAACCACTTCAAAGCATGAGATCTACTGATTGCTGATGTGAGTAATACAGACGCATCCAGGAAGATTACTTGTGCGCTGTGTACCTACATCAAACAGTATCAAGTCTCAAAATTCTTTCATATCTGTCTGAGCTGCATATGAGACTAATTTTAATATTTCTTCTACCGGTGTTAAATACTGGCTCTGACCATGGTATGCATTTTCTAATTGGAAGTTTCAGCACTGGCTTATAGTATGTCATGTATTTGTTTCTCATAAGCCAGACCTCAAAGCAGGAAATAGCTCAGCAATGTAAAGATGTAATGGCATTTAGCTTTAAACTAATCAAATTTGAGTGGTCTGTTGTCATGGCATGTGCCTCTAATTCCAGGAACTGGAAGGCTGGCACAGGTGGTGCTAGTTTGAGACTATCATGGCCTACATAGCCTAGTGGTGTTTCAGGAAAACAAAACAGCTATAACAATAGAAAAGTGTACTAAATTTAAATTGATATTAGAGGATTTTAATCCTTTTTCTGCTTTGAGCCACAGAATACTCAGAATTTTTTTAAAGACATGGAATGTTTAATAAAAACTAATGACGATGAAGGTTATATCTTCTAGGTTGCATAGCAGATTCATGTAAAAACACATGCTTAAGAGAGGTGAGCATCAATTGTGACCCAGGGAGGAAGGGAACATCTTGGCTATCATTGCTGAGATAAAGCGAAAAGGGAGTGTGCCGAGGGTTTCAAGCAGGTCTATTTTTTTTTTTTTTTTTTTTTTTTTTTTTTTTTTTTTTTTTTTTTTTTTTTGTCTTTTTGAGACAGGGTCTCGCTATGCAGTTCAGGCTGGCCTTGAGCTCACTTTTGTAGCCCATGCTGGTCTCAAACTCGCAACAATCCTCCTGCCTCAGCCTCCCGAATGCTGGGATTACAGGCGTGAGCCACCATGCCCGGCAAGCAGGTCTCTTTTTAAAAGCTTGTCTTTCCTCTGGGGATGAATGTCAACACAAACAATCTGGGTATAAGCACCCCATAGCTGTGTCTATGAGACACTCTCGATGCTTTCAGATGTCAGCACATGGAAATCGTGTTCCTGGCGAACGTGAGAGGTGAAGCACAACATTGCAGTGTGTAGCTGGTAGGACCCCGCACAGTTCTGGAGCAGCAGATAAATGACTCCCTAGCTGTATCTGTCTATTTACCATCATCAGCATCTTTTTGGATTAAAAAAAAAAAAATGCCTGGATAAGTTGCAAGTGCCTGGGATTATTGGTATTGTTAAATCGTTTCACAGTAGAAGTCACAAGGACAGTGAACTCAGGCTTAGAGTTTAGGACATTAATTTTCTGCCTGGTGAAGCAAGCCTCCACTGTACAGCAAGAATGCCTTAAAAATGCAGAAAATGTCAAATAAAAACAAATATCGTAATGATTTATGGCAATATTGATGCGTGCCATGGAGCTTTTTGTTTGTGAAAGCCATCTCATTGGCTGACTAAGTGCTGGCTTTATGCAGTTTCTCTTCATGGTTCCCTTTTCTATACTGCCCAGGATGAGATACTTGGAAGGGCAGCACCACTTGGGGTGGTGTGCGTTAATTCTTTGCCTTACAGTCCATTTATGGAATGGATCCACATGTGTGGATCTGCTGTCCCAGGCAGTATGATTTGACAGGTTTCTCCATTACACCAGCAAGTCTGTTGCAAATTAATAGGCGTAAATTACCCAAGAAACACTAACTAGAATATTTTTCATGAGTGAACCTTGAGTGGTTTTTAGAGGAGATTGGAAATGTACATTTTTGCACATGTAGTTTTAAATCTTTCTCATTGCTCAGAGCCGATGTTACACTTGGACATCGTATAAGAATTTAGTCTGGGAATGCTGCTGCTTCCATTCCGATCCTTCAGGCTGGTTGACCACTGCATGGAAAGGTTTAGCGGAGAGGTAGACAACTGTGACAACACCTGTGACAGCTATCATTTCCTCTAATAGGTAATAGAGTTTGATGATGGATCTGGATCAGTTCTCAGAATACAGCCCTTGCGGACTCCACGGGACGAGGCCATTTATGAATGTGTGGCTTCCAACAATGTGGGAGAAATAAGCGTATCCACCAGACTCACAGTGTTACGTGGTAAGTGCTCCAGTATGAGGTTGCTGAGGGTGTCATTGTTGCAGTATTGCATGGCAGGTGTTCTTGTGCAGGATGGTCCAGAGGACTAGCATTGCGTTGACAGTTAAATGGAAAATGATGTTAAGTAAGGTGTTTGTCATGGTGCATGCCTTTTCTTGCTATGGGCTTTTAGAGTAACTAATCAGGAAAAGAAAGGAAGATGAAAAGAGGTGTTGATTTCACATTCCATCAGTCATTTGGGTTTTGGCTAGAGCATCTAGAAGGGTCTCATGCTACTCTTGTGTTAGTGTTGTGTTTCCCTGGCTTCCCCCCCATGTGCTTTGTTTAAACAGCTGGATTTTATCCACTTCTGTAGGGAACACTGAGGTTTCAAAAAGAAAAGTACAGGCTTTATTGCAAGACTGCTCCTGCTCAACAAGCAGTTGGTCAGAACCAAGAAGAAAAACTTCCATGTCAAAAATAATCTTTTCATTTTAGTCTTTCATCTATTTTGAAGCAGTATCATTGGTTTTCAGCTTTCTGCATTGCTTGTACAGTTTGGCCAGAGCCTGGGAGGACATTGAGTGCTATTGGTGTTCAACCGTCCTTAACCATGAGTGCTAGAGAATAAAGAATGGCCAGAGCTGGTCTTGCTGTGTGCCTCTTACTGTACTCTTTTGCATAGAGTTAATTAAGAACACTACCTAACTGGATGCCTATCAGTTGGCATTTCTACACTGGACAGTTCCATAACTATCTCCTCCTTTCTCTGTTACTCCTTTGTGTTTGTTTTGTGTTGTGCTTTATTATCACTTGATTCTTGAATATAAGAGAACATACTTTTCTTAAAGATGAAAGGAATGGGAAAGATGGGGTCGCCGTTCACTGACCATAAAGCAACAAACAAGGTTTAGCAGTGTTTCTTTTCTGTTTGACATTTTTTTCTGCACTGAGTGGCGTATCACTTTGTGTTTTTTATAATTTTTTTGTTTTGCTTCCCAAGCCCTTGGTTCAACATGCTTTGTGAATATTGCTAAGAAACTGTTTACTTGAATGAAGACAGTTACCTGTAATGTGGATTGGAGCTAGGAGGAACTATTCCTAGTAGTATCATATGCAGAGCCCCGAACCTTAATGTAAAAGCTGCTCAGAAGCATTGAATCCCATAGTGTGGAAGAGGCGCTGTGGAAGTCTCCGCCCAGCAGAGACAGCTGCAGAGGCAGGGCTCACCAGCTGAAGGGTGCTCATTGACACCCGGGGGACTCCAGGCACCGGGGTGAAGCCGCTCAGCAGTCGAGTTCTAGCATACAAGGGGCAGGCAGCAAAGAAGAAGAAGCAATTGAGGTTGTAAGTCCTAGTGAGTTGATAACTGAACTTTATGAGTGAGATTCAAAGTAAATGTGTTTACATCATAGGTAAAAGAAGGAACAAAATCAGGGAGCTGTGACACACCCATTAAGGAGAGGAGCAGTTAATAGCAGCAATCTATGTTTTCAAATTGGAAGGAACCTTAGAATCTTACTATTCATGCTATACTGCATACTGCATAGAGAGATTTCTTACATATTCCTATCTGAAATAGAATCAGACTGATTTGAGGATCTTTAAAAATGTGACATCCTAGCTTGACTGGTCAGCTTTCCTGTGCTAGAACAGAATGCCTGACAGATCACCTCAGGATCTTTGGAGATTTCGGCCCAGGGCCAGCAGATCCCATTGCTGAGACTCCTCAGGGATTCTCCCTGTCTTGGAAGGAGGGGCACGAGAGGTTCAGCTGCTTACCTCAGAGTGTGTAGAGAGCAGAGACCAGGCGAAGAACACTGAGAGGAAGGGCCCCGGGCAGCTTGTGGTCCTCACACTCAGCCCTGTGACCCACATGGCCTTTCTAGGTCGCCTGTCCTGGCTGCACACCGATCTGTGACTGTGAACTGCTTACCCTATGGATGAATTTAAGGCCTCCCAATCCAATCACTTCCCCAGAAGTCTTGCACTCTAGTTAGACTGATAATTAATATCAATAGGCACCCTATTGATTGACCTAGTATAAAAGTAGGTAGAAAGTATTGCCCAAAAACAAATGGAAGTTTGTCAGAAATTTGATTTTCCTCAGCCTGGAGCCCTAGAATTCTTTCCAAGGAAATAATAGTAATCATTTGCTTGACTTAATCTTTATCCTTTTGATGATGGCTATAACAGAAAATGGCCAAGAATATCACTTTACTTAGAAATCCTCATGGATTTACATTTCTCTGCATCCCAGGAAGGATAGCTCCAAGCGCAGGGCTAATTCTGTTCTGGATTGAGACATTTGGGTAATTAACCATCCCCCACCGAATGTTTTTCTGCGCAGTTACTCCTACTACAAATCAAGCACGTTTGGACACTTTAATATGATCTTCATTCTTATGTATCTATTATATGCATACATTTAAATGAAAAATTTATGATTTGAGTAGTGAACTCCCCTGGTTTTTAAGGATTGTATTTAGTGGCTTTGGGAATATTTCCTGAGAAAAATTGAAAGATAATTTTAGATGATATAAAAGTAGCCTAGCCATACCTTAGTGCAGAGGACTTGTGTTTATCCTCTTAAAGTCAGTGAGGTTAGAGTGACTTTGTGTTTGAGAGACACTTCTTTCTCAAAAATTTCTAGATGTTAATAATTCTATTGTATATTTTAGAATAGGGTGTCCAGGCTGTTCAGGTTCTCAGTACTAGATCAGACTCATAGTTATCTGCCTGTTTCCAGCCTCCCAAGAGCTGGGATTACAGACAGGCTTGGACCACCCAACCAGTCTCAGTTGCCATCTCAGCGTACCCTGAGCCGGCACAGCAGGCCCGGGATTGAATCCCAGGGCCCTGCACCTGCTTGCAGGTGATTTAGTCTGCTCGGCTATTTGGCCGGCCCTGCAATGATAGTATTAAAATGTTCCATGGTAAGCTGGCATTTATAGACTGAACATTGGGAGCAAACAGGTTTGTGTCATGGTTGATGGGCTTTGCGTCCAGCCTAAGTTCTTCTTCTCTTGTGAATCACATTGGCAGAGACCCAGACCCTTGATTCTTTGACAGATGGTGGCCACTTTTTGTACCGTGGCCCTCACTGGATGCCCATTTTGTCTGCATGGGTCACTTCTTTTTTCCTCACTTTGCTGAGAAATGCCAAAAATGTGCCAAGTACTGCCGTGGTTTTTGTCTAAGTGGGCTGAATGCAGATCAATCACTCATTTCACACAGGTGACTGCAGAACCTGATTAGTTGCAGGTTGAACCATATGACCTGTGCGGCTAATAAGGAGGACAGCGAACTAACGTGCTGACCGCACATGTGCCTAGAGGCGCAGTTCAGGGAAAAGTTTCCCTCGGGAGCTCACTTGAAATTACGCCAGCTCTCAGCAACTGTTTTCAAAAGGAAAGATAGCTCCACGCGCAGGGCCAGACTTGTTCTGGACTGAGGTATTTGGCTAATGAACCATTCATGCTATAGAATGTTCGTGGAGGAGTGGGGTGAAGGAGAAATTTAATGTGGTGCTTGTGTCTTCGGGATATCTTTAACTTTGAGTTTTTTTGACAGAAAGGCACAAGAACACTGTGGCTTCCCAGGTACCCAAGCACATTCGCAGGCTGAGCATATTTGTCACACACCTGTTGCCTCAAGCAGACCTGTGGGGGAGGGTCGCAGGACTCACCAAAAGGCTACGAAGGGCTAAGCATGGGCTCATTGTAGACGTTTTGCAGAAACCACAGATTTAGCAGACTTCCACATGGGCCTTAGCGAACAACCAGAAATGGTCTCTTAAGAAGGATTTTCATTAAAATGAAATTGGCTGTACCTGGTTCTTCAGTTTATAGACCACAGTTTCTTCCTAGCCAGAGATATCTGCAGGAAAATGTGCAGTACAAATTTATGTAAGGATAACTTGGATGCAAATGTTCTCTCTGATATACCTTATCAGCTTCAAGGCAGAGGAAATGCGCTGTCACCTCCGTAGACTTTCTTCCTACCAGGCACCCAGAAACACCTGTTTGTTTGGGACTAGAGGAAAGGCAAGAATTTCGTTTTTCTTGCTCACGTAATTCCTTTTCTCTAAAAGAAAGTTCTCAAAAATGAAATCTATTTGGTCTTCACATGTTTTCTCCTCCCTCTTCTCCCCTCTTCTGCCCTCCGTCCCCTTTTCTCTGGTGCCCTCCCTCCTTCCCCTCCTGGCTGGCAGCAGGATCGAGGCCAGGGCCTTGCATGGGGCTACATGCCCAACCCTCTTTATTTGAGATGGGGTCTTACTGTGTTGCTGAGTTATCAGAGCTGGGTCTGAACTTGTGATATTCCTGCCCCGGTCTCCCAGAGCACTGGGCCTGCATGGTGTTCCTGTCACTATGCCTCACCTGAATGTCGTAGTTCATGTTTAATTTTCTTTCACTGATGTAGTTTTTTAGAGCAGAATAACAAAATATATGTTGTTATTTTTCACTCAAGCCAGCCTATTTTATTTTCTAAGTTTAGTAAATTATTCTCAGAAAGTTCTCAGCATTGTCCTATGAGCTGTCACCCTCACTACTGCAATTGAGTAGGCTGTGACTTTTGGCATTGCTACCTTTAACTGCTTAGGGGAGAGTAGCTTTTTCATAGAACACATACAGGGCCCAGGTGCTATCTAAAAATGTTAGCTGAGGGCTGGGGAGATGACTGAGTGGTCTAGGCAAGGGCAGGGGTCCAGGCTCAGTCTCCAGTACTGCGTGCTGTGCCTGCCAACCACTGAAACAGAGTCTGGTGGTGCATGCTTGTAATCCCAGCGCAGGGAAGGCTGAAACAAGAGAATCTCTAGGAGTCTGAGCTGAACAGTGAGACCCTAACATATTTGACACCCAAATCCATAAATAAATGAATAAATAAAAGATTAAAAAAATATTAGCTGATCAAACACGAGATGTTCTTCTATTCTCATAGCTTAGTAGATGCACGTCAGTAAGTGGTATTCTACATGCACGTCGAGTCCACGTATATATGTATCATTTGTGACGATCACCGCGATGTCAGTGCACGGTATACCTCCATCCAGAGCTCAGGCAATTTGAGTTTCAACTCTAGCTTTGTGAGGAGAGAGCTCTGGTACTTTGCCTAAATCTGGCCCTTCTCATTTTTAACCTCATTTGCACAGAGAGGCCTTAGTTGGAAATCAGATCCATCAGAACACTCCTAACGTTCCGTGACTCAGTGACAAGACCTGTTTTAGCATGTTGTCACAAGACAGAACAAAATATGCTCCCTGAAGGTGACTGGTACCAAGATGGCAAAACACAGTGAGCAGTCGGAGGAGCCAGAGAAGGCACTGGATTGGGAAACAAAGAGGAATGTTTGCATAATGTTCTGTTTCACAAAATGCAGGCTATTATAGTGGTTGTTAAAAAAAATAAAAAATGAAGTAGCACCCAGCTTTTCCAGGCTTTCCAGGAGACGGCAGTCACCTATCCCTGCCGTCCTGCGGTACCCTGCGATCAGAATTAGCATGTTCATTACAGTCTCATTTTATTAATGCCTCTTTTTGAAGATGAACACGGTTGGCCCTGCTGTGAAAATGGTACTTTGCCGTTTATGTTATAAAGTGGTCTCAGTTGGGGACCCAGGCTAGGAACATTAAAGAACAAAGCGCAGCTGCTTGACTGTCACACAAAAGGATTTTTATGAAAGACCGAAACAAAGGGAAGGGTGGCAGCGCAGATCCAGCCTGCTGACGATGGTGGTACTAAGTGAAGATGACTTGCAAAGCCTGAGAAAATAGTGGACTGCTTGGAATAGGTTGATGCCAGCCGGATAAAGCCTTCGCAGGTTACTAAGTCTTCCTGCTGGAAGGAGCTGGCAGTGGGCAGAGCCACTTTACATAAACAGTAACTTGTGACTTTTGTTCTTCATAGGGTCGTCTCTAGGGCTTAACAGAGCTCTTTACCTGTTGGCGTCAGACGTGCAGGAAAAGGGCAGGGAAGTGACTCCCTACTTAGGATCCAGGCGGGAATGCTGGGGGAACGCTGACTGTGTGCAGAGCTCTTTCTGCTTCTGTCTCCGTCTTCTGCACCTTCTCCGTACCATTCACACTTGTGTCCTACACGGTTAGGCAAAGACTCAGAAGGACTGTACTTGTGAATCGTTACATTGAAGCAAGAGCAGTTTTCTTCTTTTGACCTCATCTTCATCCACTAGTGTGAATGATTTTGAGATGAATGTAAAGTCATGTGACTCTTTGCTGCTGGTTGAACTATGAAAATGTTGAGCTAGAAAGGAATTTCACATTTATCTCTTAGTCTTCTGTTCTTCAGGGAAGACACTAAGACCTGGAAATCATTTGCTCTTGGTCATCAGCCTGACCTTGTCTTTGTGTTTTTACATCACAAGGTGTTGGAGATTAAGCTGTGTAAGTGAAAATTCATCTAATTAATCAACGTTGACCAGTTCTCTGTGAGCTGAGATTTTCAAAAAAATATAATTCTAAAAATGAGCTATCAGTACTTAATAGTCGTTTATACATGACTGATGTTTATACTTCATACCTAGATATTTGTTGGCTTTCACAGAGAAAATTAGGATCCTTTCTGAAGCCATTCCTTGGCTTTCAAAATTAGTTTTATTTTAAGCTACTAATTAAAGGGTAGTTTTAAAAGTTGTGCATGCATAATTTATAGGGATTTGGGACACAGATATACCAAATGCCTCATCTAGGGTTTAATTATCAAAGTCCTAATTATATATCTTCTTAGAAGAGTAAGTAACTTATTTTATCCTATTAAAAAACAATGACTTGTGAATTAATGCTACATTAAACACAACAAGAATGACATATCCTACTATTCTAAAAATATTTTATCATTGATAGCAGAAAGACTTAAGATTTTCCAGCCTCTTGGCTTATAGAGAGTAAAATAGTTGAAGTATTTCTCATTGGTATGTTTGAACTTTGCCCTTAGCTTTAAACTTTAGCTTTGCATTGAGTATGGATTCTATCTATCTATCTATCTATCTATCTATTTGTTGTTGTTGCTTTGTTTTGTTTTGTTTTTTGTCTTTTTGAGACAGGGTCTCACTATGCAGTTCAGGTTGGCCTTGAACTCACTTTTGTAGCACAGGCTGGTCTTGAACTTGCACCGATCCTCCTGCCTCAGCATCCCAAGTGCTGGAATTATAGGAGTGCGCCAATATCCATCCATCCATCCATCCTTCCTTCTTCCTGTCTGTCTGTCTCTTTTTTGAGACAGGGCCTTACTATACAGTTCAGGCTGGTCTTGAGCTCAAGTTTGTAGCCCATGTTGGTCTCAAACTTGCACCCATCCTCCTGCCTCAGCCTCCCAAGTGCCAGGATTATAGGCATGCGCCACCAAGCATTTTGTAACATTGCATATTTTAGCAGATGTTTGTCAGAGGTGTAACATATGCCTCATGATGTGTACATTCAGGTTTGAACTTTGATCATTCTTTGGACTTCCCTGGAAAAGTTCTTCATTTTTTTTAAAGCATGATGAAAAAAAATCTGGCAAAATAAAGTTGCATATCCAAAGTGAGACCAGCGAGTCAACATGGACAGTGTTTAGATACTTCCTGTCACAAAGCTTGGCATAGAATTCTTCTCTTTTTCATCTTTCATTGCACAAGTGATTGGAGATCTTTTAATTACCAGACAACTAGAAAATTAATGTGGCATAAAGTAGAAACTCATAAAAACTTGACTTTCAGTAGTTATTAATTTCCATATTTATATGTCATGTTATTAAACCAAAATTTTTGTTAGGAGATATATTTTGTGTGCGTGTGGTGGGTGTGCGTGTGTGCATGCATGTGTGTGTGCATGTGTGTGTGTGTGTGTATATAGTGGCTACTTTGGTTTATGGCAGTTTCCACAATGCATAGTTATTTAATTTTGCGTCCTAAGATTTGTATTCTATATGCCCCTCCTTTGCATATAAGCTTTGTTCCATTTTCCTTGACCTAGAAGTAGTCTCAGCATTTACTGTGCGCCCAGTAAGTTCACATACACGAAGGATCAGATGGATGTGGTTACATGATGCCCAGCAATGAGGAAGAAACTCAGCCTGAGTTGGCCTTACTTTACATATAGTGAGCAACTCCTGATTACAGTGGGCTCTGCAGGGGGAAGGGGATGGAGAGAAAAGGACGAAGTGGCGCAAGGGACCGCAGTGGGAAGAGAAGGCTCTGGGCACACGCATGTGTGCTCCTAGCAGTGCTTACTGCTCCCATAGGCTTGTGTTAAATTCTGAGTGTGACTGCATATGTACCTGTGTGTGCGTGTGCGTGTCTGCTTCTAGTGTTTGAACCCAGGGACTTTGCTTTGAGTACATCCCTAGCCTATTCTCGCTTCTTCTTTTCTATTACAATTTTCCCTTCTTAGGCCACATCTTGCTAAATGGTCCAGCCTGGGAACGTCGGCCTTTCCAAGGGCTAGGATTACAAGTGTGTGCCACCACACCTGGCTCTTCTTGTCAAATCCTTAGAGCGCCTAGGATCATTTGGAGGAGTTAGTGATATTTAGGTACAGTGTGTAGCACAGCAACATCAGGGAGAACGACTGCTGAGAAATGAACTTCCTTTCTGTGCTCAGCTGGCTTTTGAATCTGAGTGAGTGGTTCTGTCTCTCAGCTGTTGCTCAGTGCTGAGCTTTGAAAGCACCACTGGGCATAGGCCAACCCAAAAGTGTGCGCTCCTGCCAGTGTGACTGTCAGATCAGAGGGACAGGGCAAGAGCCTGGAGAAGGATATTTGCTACCTTATTTTTGAAACATGGTTTATTCCAACAGATTGAAAATCAAGGCTTGGAGATATAGCTCAGCGGTGCACACTTTCCTGACAAGGCCTAGGTCCTGAGTTCAATTCCTATGTATGGTCTCGGGTATTCCTCTCTCATTGCTGGGACAAATACCTGACACCCAAAGTGAAGGAAAGAGAGGTTTATTTAGCTCCAACTTACTGCAGGTTTTAGTCCAGACTCAGCTGGCTCCAAGGCAGACTGGCATATGGCAGAGGGCAGCAGTTTATAGCAAAGAGCAGAGGGCAAAATGGAGGAGTAGCAGCAGCTTGGACACCTAGCTAAGCTCTTTCCTCCTTACGTTGTAATGCAGATTACCTGCCCTAGGGCAAGTGTAGCATCCACACTGGCAGTAATTAGTCACAAACTCCAGAAGTGGCCTCTTCACTGCTTGAAGTTTTGGGAGAGAACCCATACACAAACTATAACATGTATGTAATGAAAATCACTTTTTCACATGAAAATAAGGTAACACAAGTCTAGGAAAATAGACATATTTCCCTAAATGACTTTGGAAGACCAAATGTTATTTACTGGTGCAGTGCAGTTTATTATATAAAAATAGGAATGTTGGTTTTTTTTGTCCCATTGCCCTTATATTTGTTCTAAATGTTGCACTTTTAAAGATTGTTGGACAGAATGTTTATTCATTAGGATCAAATAGTCAATTGCTTGAATAACTTAGCTTTAACTAGGCCATACTTAAAATATAATTTCTCTTCTATCATATTTCCACTATCCTAGTCCACAATTTGGATGAAAACCTGTAATTCTTTTTTAATGTATCTCAAAATGTAGTATCATTAGTTACATATTTTAGATAAGCAGGAAAACAAACATCATTTCCACACTTTCATAGATGATAGAAAAAGACATTTTTCTTGCTTATTTAGATTATTTCATCGTCATATTCAAGTATAGTAAGCGGTAGACATGTAGGTATGAGTTCAAGTTGTACAGACAGAGCCAGCTTTAGATTCTACTCTATGGACGCATCCCTTTGCTACATTTCAGCTGCTTCAGCTCCTGCATGCAGCTTCTCAGATACCTAATGTGTACCTCCAGGATACCACGCAGTGTGTGCGATGCATCTGCGAGAATTCATTCACTTGACAGTATGGCTCTCTCATGCCAGGCATTATCCTTAATATTGGGCATAA
>PVJA010005025.1:19486-66700 GCA_004027025.1 Myocastor coypus | reverse complement strand
AGGCTGGAGCCGAGCCTCTGCTCACTCGCTGTGGGCCCCATTAATCTATGTTATGAAGTTGCATTAATGAAGTGAACACTCATCAGCTCAGTAGCAAATGAAAATCTCTCATCTCAGCATACAAACAGATAAATCATCGTCTGGGAGGAGGTGTTCGCTCAGACAAATTATTATTCTTAACGATTTTCATAAACTTATTCCAAAGAGCTGAGGATACCACATGCCACCTGGGAGAGTCCAGTAGGACTGGGGTTTGGGCTGTTCTTTCTTAGTGCTCTAGCAGCATGATTGAAATATGATTGGGGCAGCTTAACAGCAAAGAACTGGGTTTAAAGTAAAAGTGCTTTATAGCATTACCATGAAAATGTTGCTGCCACGTGTTTCCAACAGGCTGGCCTTGGCTAAGCTCAGTGGACATTTCTTCTTGTGTCTCCCAGTGGTGCATCTTGGTTGAAAGAGTCACATCAATGTTGGCCAGACTCTAGTGGCGCCATCTGTATGGGGGTCATTGGGTTCGCTGCTGAGGGAGAGACAGAGTTACCCTGTGTCTGAGAAATGCTGTGAATTTTGGGCACTTTTGTAGGAAGACCTGATAGGATTTAGAAGGATATTCAGTAACAGAGAGATTTTTCTAAATTTCTGAAGTGTCTCTTACTTGTTTTTACAAGATAGATTGCAATGGGTACAGCAGTTTACATTGTGCTGCCCAAGAGAAGTTTTTTTTTTTTTTTTTTTTTTTTTTGGGGGGGGGGTCCTATTAGAAGGAGGAGAATGTGAGTGAATGAATATCTTACCCAGAGTAAGAGAGGCTGTTGAGTTGGTTATCAGAGGGGTCGATTTTGTGGCTCTTGAGATTCTCTTCACCTTGGGTACAAAGAGATGTGTGATAACCAGAAAGGACAGGGTAGACAAAGCTCTATAAGCTACATGGTTAGGAAAAGCAAGAGTGTTGGTCCAAAGGTTAATTGAAAATATATTCTTATAAACATGCTTTCTGATTGTTATGATTTATAGTCTTTTATCATTATATTAAGTAAACTAAGTCAGGCATGAAAAGAAGAAACACCCCAAGACCCTAAGTGAAATCAAACAACATCTTTGCCATCGAAACAGAAAGTACCCTTGTGCTTTCCAGGGCTGGGGGTGTGTTGGGGCCAGGAGATGTTGGCTGCAAGATGCAAAATTTCAGTTCATTGGGAAAAATAATTTCAGGAGACCTCTTGCACCGGATGATGTGTTTTGTCCTTAAAAGATGCCCAGAAAGCAGATAGTTGGAACCACGTGAGGAAATGCATCGATGTTGATAGGCCAGATTTTGTAATTCCACAGTGCAGTTGTACTTCAAAATGTGCTGTACATTAAAATATATGCTAGTGACCTGCCACTTTCAAAATTTAAAAAAAATGTTTGAGGCCACTTCAGGAAGTTAAAAGGATAATACTGGTGCTTGCAGGTGTGTAACAGGGAATTACATTCGTGGTTTAGGACCTTTGGACTTCCTCTTCGAAGTCTCTTCTCCAAGACCTCACAAAGAACTGCTTTTTCTTTGCCGTGACAATTGTTCAGAATAGCTTGGTCATAGTGTATGACTTTATCCACAATACATTTTCATGGTTCAAACCATCTGCAGACAGTTGTGTGTTCCTTCTGAGTATTATTTGCTAGATTTGTTCAGCTCTCTGAAAGTTAGTAAGCCTTTCGTGTCTGAGGACTTTACTTGTTATCAAAGAATCTTCAGTGTCGCAATCTCTTTTTCAGAACCCAAATACCTTGTTACCCTAGGAAAATGTTTGTTTGTTGGTGTATTTGTTTGTTTATTGCTATGCCGAGAGGTTGATCTGTAAAGACAGTTTTCTTTCCATATCTGTCTTGAATGGCAGCAGTGTGTCTTTCTAGGTCTTCTTTTTGAGGTGGTGACTTTAATTTCTTATTTTCGGCAAAAGCATCTGCAAATTAAGACCGCAGAAAGCAGCCGTGAGAAGATTCTTGCAGCTCAACTCGGCTGGACAATTCTTCATTATGCTGACAGTTTAATTGGGTGTAAAAAGAAATGGCAATTTAAAATCAAGGGCTATAAGTGGGACAAAGTACTGGTGGCAAAGATATTATTTTTTAAAAAGCAAAACACAAGGAGGGTACATCTGTAATTCTCTATTTAGTTACTTCCAATTGAGTTTATTCTGTGTTGGAACAGTTCTGTCGGATGTCACCTTTCGCAAAAGCACCCTGATGACAATAAAGACAAGACAGTGAGTCACCCTTTCCTGCCTACATACAGGCACAGATGTGGAAGTGCCGACTTTTATGATAGATTGTCCACTCAGAATGGTATTGTTTCAATGATTTAAGGAATATTCTTTCCATTCAAGTCATTTGAATTTGTAGAATTGGAGGACAAAATTGAATGGCAAAGTAGCCTCCTTGGTACTTGGAAGCAGCAATGTGGCGAACAGTTCCTGTTCCCTAGAGGAAGAGGTAGAGTTGGACTGGTCTGTGCTTGTGTTCCCACCACCCAAGCAGGTGGCCAGAGATGGGCACCCAAGGTATTTGTGGCCGTCAGGAATTTCCATTTGGTCTGGTCCAAATCCTATTTCTGCAGGTTGAGCGTAACCTAGTACTCAGGAATAGAGATGCATTCTCTACATTAGGTTTTGCATATCTGCTTGAGGAGCATGCCTCAGACTTTCTCCAAAATGGCTGTTCTTCTCTCTCCTGAGAAGAATAGAGTTGTCAGCTGCTGTGTGGGTCTTGATGTGGGAACTCCATAGCTCAGCCCTTGACTAAGCTGCTTCATTCCTGTTTTCCTCTTTGCTTTCTTTGTTCTTTCTCTTCTTTCTTTCTACAAATACGTTCAATAATTGCCACTAGCAGATGTCAGTTCACTCTACATTTTGTAACCCAGGAAGACTTATGAATGTAGTGTATTTTGGCTTATTCTGGATGGAATCGTATACCTGTCCTTGTAAAGAGTGACCAGGTGAAAATAAGAAGGATTTGCAAGCAAATATTTTGAACAAAAGTTAATGGAAATAGAGTTTGTGCTTAGGTGAAAATTTGCATATGTATGTACGTATGATTTTTATCTTGATTAACTAGACCATTATCAGCTAAGTTTCCAAATGGGCAGAGGCTGTGCTGTGTGCTACCTGAACCTCCAGATGTCTTTCATATTAGCTGGAGAACCCTTCACAGCAACATAGAGCAGGAGATTGCTCTAGCCAGATTAGTAGCACAGGGAAATTGTTGGTGTTTTTAGCTGGAGTAATTCATAATTAAACTCTTAAGAATATCACTGCCTAGATACTCTGGCCTAACTTAACCATCTTTTTCTTTCTTGAAAGGTAGTCTTCTAGGAGATATACAGTGAAAATAGTATGTATCCATGTGCAATTCTCCACAGGGTAGATAAGATTGTGAATGTAATATAAAAATGTGAACTTTTCTTTTGCTAAGGAATCATAAATGTCTCTTCACACCTTCCTTAGAAATTGTGCCAACCACAGAGTATAGTTTATCATCTCCCCTAGGACTGTCACTGTCATTCTCTCTTGACTTTGCCCTAGAGGGATCTGAATGAGGGACTATTGTGCTCAATTCTGAGATGCTCTATTCTTTAACACACTGGCTTCGTGGTTCCATGAAGAGATCATAGCTATCAAGCTTGGGAGATAAGGTGTTAAATATTATGTGCAAAATGATGTTATGAGGACCATGTAGTGGATTAAAATTTAAAAGTGTAAATTTCAAACAGTGCATGTATCATGTTACAGTTTGAAGTGTCTCTGACATTTTCGCACCCTCATAAACTCGGTGGGGTGCTGTTGTCTTTCTGACAAGTTCATTGGCCCATTGTGGTTTGATTGATTTGTACTTATGATCTAGTGCTTGAAAAAACCCTTCATTTCTCCTGTAATTAGAAAGTCAGTATTTGATGCATGATGGAAAGGAAGATTATATCATGTGCCAGTACGAGTTCAATAAATCACTTGTAAAAACCTTGGAGGTTGCTTGACTTCTTTTTATAAAATGTATATATTATCATTCATGACATGCATTTTTAAATTTAAGGAAAGTGTGTGAGCAATCAAAAAGTAGGAAATGTTTGAAAGCAGTCTCAATTATTTTCTCCAAGGCAGAGTGAGCAAGACTGGTTATAGCACACTCCAGCCAATTGTTTTATGTACTGTCTTGTTGCTACGTGACAATATCTGAAGCCCTTAACTTAAGAAGGTTTTTATTCTGGCCCACAATGTAGACAGGTTTCAGTCCGACCTCAGATGGCTGCCAAGTAGGTCAGGGTAACAGGAGGGTGTGTTAGAGGCAGGTGGAAGAAGCAGCAAGCCAGGGTGGAGCTGGGAGGAGACAGACCCAGGCCACAACCCGTGGCCCGCCCCTTTCTACCAGACCCCTCCTCCTAACTGCAAGTCAGCCTCAGGGCCCCAGAGTCCCCTCCTCTTCCTAAAGTCCTACCGTTAAACACAGGAGCCTTTGTGAGGAGGCATCTAGATGTAAAGCACAATACTAAGATAAGGTGGTACTCTGTTACGGCTGGAATATTGATTATGTATTGGGAACTAATGGAAAGTCTCTTTAGAGTGAGATGAAGAGTCAAAATTGTTAGTTCCTGTCAAGGACAAATCTGTTGTGGAGACAAACATTTTTCTCTGAAGTCGCATTTTTAGTACCAAGCTAATTTTTCCCTAACCTTAAACTACAATGAAGCTGTTAATTAAAAAATGAAGCCGGGCGTGGTGGCTCACGCCTGTAATCCCAGCACTCGGGAGGCTGAGGCAGGAGGATTGGTGCGAGTTCGAGACCAGCCTGGGCTACAAAAGTGAGCTCAGGACCAGCCTCAACTGCATAGCGAGACCCTGTCTCAAAAAAAAAAAAAAAAAAGAAAGAAGCTGCTGTGCACATGTGGAGTGTAGGTGCAGGAATTTCTCTTACAATGGCTTTGTCCTTAGTGGATGTTTTTACTCCAGAGGATATATACTCTTTTAGGCAGTGTAGACTGAGGCTTATCAAAATATATAACTCGATTTTTAAAACAGGAGTTTTTACAGAGTGCTAAGAAAGGCTGTTGTCTGGCTGAGAGGATAAATGGAATTAAATTAAGCCTAACTGAGGCAGTTCTGACCTTCTGTGTAAACGGAAGCGGTGCCTACTCTCCCCAAAGTGAGCAATCTTGAGCTTTTCTTGTGCATTTGTTGTACTAACGGAGCCTTCCGTGAGAAATTTGGGCCACAAGGCGGACTTGCACACTTGTCAAGCACACAGAATTGGAGGCTCACTCTCGCAGCCACGGCCTCCCACAGTTCCCATTAATGCTAACGGGAATTACACTTGTGCACTGAGGAGCGACTACCACAGCTTTGGAAGCTGGGCTTGCTAATTGAGTGCTTTCTTCAGCTGTGCTCATCTTCAGTGGTGGTGCCGAGTTGGAGTGGTAGAAAATGTCAGTCGTGGGAAAACCCCAGAACATTAGCAGAGCAGGCTGGCCGTGGTCGAGGTAGCTTTAAACATAAAAACTGTCACCCCCCCCCCAACAAATGAGGAGGCCAAACAAAAGACAGAGCAGAGAAAGCTCAAAAATGGCTTTTGTAGAGTTGTGCTGAATGATAGGGATTGCACTAGGCTGAATGTGGGCCCAGCAGTCCCAGAAAATCCTCAGCCCTGCCACTGCATACATGAAGGGACATCCTAAGTACCTCAGATGTCACTATCCGCTCCTCTGTCTTCCTTTTTCCTTGTATAAGATCCTTTGTAGCAGCCGGCTTTGCAGGAACTAAAAAGTTGTAGAGCTATGCATCATGGAATTGCGCACAGAAGAGAAATGACATCACTCGTGGCTATCTTCTCCCCTGCAGTCAACCGCCATTCCCAAGGTCCCCCCCTTGCTGACTTCGTCTCTTAATAAAATTTACTGCTAACTCCCAATTAACAGTCATGTTGATTGCAGAGAATGGCACAGAATTGATTCACCTACATACACATTCCCAAGTGAGGTTAGAGAGGACAAGTAGTTCATCCATGGCTTGGAAGGAGTAGTCAGTTCAGAGGTTGGATCATCTGATTAGCAGGTAGAATTTCATTCCTAGTAAGAGACTTCTTTGCTTCTAGTCAGTCTGACGAAACACCAGAAGATTAATGATGGATGTTACAGAGAAAACTAGGGCAAAATGTGTGGGTAGCTCACTGTAAAGCTACTCTAGCTTTCAAAAGCATAACTTAAATTACATTTACAGTATTTGATTAATCATGTCATATTCACATCTGAAGGACAGAATATTGAAGGTAATATAGGTCAAATAATAGAACAAAATAAGAGAAACTCATATTCTGACTGCCTTGCAGATTTATCAAACTATGAAAAGCCCCACTTTTATTATGTTTTAGAGAAAAAATAGTACAAGAATAACTATATTCTTTGAATAGGCACAGCTTCCAAGAGGGCAGACCATTCATTTAAGAAAGTTCTTGCAGAAAGGTAGGCTAAGAGTGTAGAAATGCAATTCTTTTGTCCCTCAGGGTGCAAGAAAAATAATGAAAGCAGTGGCAAAACTGGTGTTTGGCTCTGTGCACTGTCCTGTGGAAGAGGGATTAGATTTATTTTCTGTTTGTGCAGATTGCCAAATGAGAAACACCACATTGCAGACTTTGAAATGGGGTGAACTTCCTGAAAATTACCAGGGATATTTTAAGGGGTAAAGGTGAGCGGTCGTTTTAGGGTGTGCTTAAGAAGCAGAGAATTCATACTGTGAGGAGAAAACATGGCAGGATGACATTAGCAATTCAGTGGTGGCATGGTAATCTATACCTTTGTTTCCACTAGGATTAATTTGTAGCTATGAAAGAGAGACAGAGACAGAGAGAGAGAGAGAGAGAGAGAGAGAGAGAGAGAGAGAGAGAGAGAGAGGCAGACCTTTCTTGCATTTGTAGGTGTAATTGACGTGCTCTGTTCATTCAGGGAAAAGCCCAGTGACCTGGATGAGGTCACGCTAGTTGAGCTCTGAGCATTGTCTTTTGGAATTAATAATTGGCCGAGCTTTGTTTCACTCTAGAGGTTGTATTATAAAGAAAATGTGAAGCCTTTTCACAAGTGAAACATCTATAAAAATTAAATCTAGTTTATTTGTAAGAAATGGGGTATTTCAGAGAGTAGTTTCAGCAGACATTTAATATCCCAGTATTTAAAAGGATAAATTATAAATATCGCTTAAAGGCTCATGATATTTCAACTTTAAAATAAAACCATCACGGTTTTTTTTTTTTTTTTTTTTTTTTTTTTTTTTTTTTTTTTTTTTTTACCATCACGGTTTTTGATGTGAAAAAATTTTAGTGTAACTGTCTATATTTAAGAATGCTGATAGGCAAAAAAAACAAAACAAAACAAAAAAAAACAATGTAGCAATTAGGCATAGAGTTATCTTTCCAGGGCTTGTTTGTATTTTATTTTATTTTTTGCAGTCTTATAGAAACCAAGATACTTCTTGTTGAGTTGTTTAATGACATCATTGTATGGAGGATTAAAAAAATGACTGGAGAGTAAAAGCTAAATAGAACAGTACAGCAGGATGAATGCAGTAATGCCCTCCAGTCTCTAAGTAATGAGTAGAGGCGCAGTGGCACGGCAGAGGGTGGCTGAGCCCATGCTATTAAGCTGAGTATTTAGAAGTAAATAGTTCAGTCATTCTGTGATGCTTCGCCTCCTGACTTCATGACTTGAACAGCTTCCTGTGAGGTGCTAATTTATCATAAGTATAGAATTTAAATTTTACAGTTTTCTAACAAAGGCCTACAGGGGAAGAAAGGGTTTGTCCTGTCTTTCCCTTGCCTTCATGTAGCTGCAGGAGATGAGGTGGGGGAGGGGCTCTGTGTGGCGCTTGAGGAAGCCTAGATGCCATCCTCCAACCAATAACCAGGTAGCAAAATGATGTGGGTCACACCCCAGCTCTCCCCCGACCCTGCCTGCTTTTTCTCCAAAGAGTAAAATTGACAATAGCCGAAATGCATTGCCTTACCAAGAGGATCTCGTATTGCTCTTAGCACTTCTGTGGAATCCTATCTCATCCTAACAGGCAGGTACACTGAGACTGTATTAACATAATGACTACCACGAATCTAGTAATCCTTATGTCCCAGCACTTGAATATGTATGTTCTTTCTATGTATATTATGAATGGGCTTACCATCCCATTTCATCTCAATTCCAGTCTTGTGAGCTAGGGAACTGTTTCTTCTACTTTTCTCTTGAGAAGTCTGAGGTAGGGAGAGCTATAGTAGCTTAGGTAATCACCAGAAGTTATCTTAAACTGAAGCTTAGCATGTATGTGAGAATCTCTGTTTTGAGAAATATCCTGAACTTTCTCTCTCTGTACTACTTACTTGTTTATTTTTTTCTCTGTATTATTTGGATACAGAAGCATGAAAAACAGGGAAAGTGTTGAATGATGAAAAAAAATTAGAAGTTAAAAGATCTCTTCCATTTCTATGAATTAACTAACAAATCATTAGCTGTAGATTATTTTAGTACCCGCAACCTTTCCAAATCTCCTGGTAAATACAGTGAAGTTACATAGTGATGTTCAAAATTCGGCTCACCGAGTGTTTAACACTTTCTTCAAGCACCCCATGGAGTGAGGGCTGCTAAACTGCTGATGCTCAGTTACCTGGGTGTGGCTGATCAGAACTTTCTCATGGTGCCAAGAGTGTCCTTTAGTGAACATCTTGTCTGTTTCAGACATCATATTATTTGCTTATTACATATTAAATAGGGCTATTTGTATGATAATTATACCAGATGGTAAATAATATTCAGGTACAAAAATCGAGCTCAGATGAAATGACTAAAACCAAATGGCTACAGTACAGGGAACAGAGCCTGAACTTAAGAAACTGAGAAGCCACAGCCCTCGATTCCCTGAATTGGCCCCCGAACTAGCCAGTGTGCAGCTGTAGAGTTAGCACTTTGGGGGCCTGGGATTTCTCCAGCCATATGCCCAGATCTAACATCAATATGGTTCATTCTCTAGGAACAGAGACTTAGAAAAGATAGGCATAATTTTAATGTATAAATAAATGCAGATTCATTCAGAAAGTGAATTAAAATCAGCATTTGTTGTTGACAGGGAACACACGTTCAGAAAACTTTTGATGCCGTGGAGGTTACCTATAACTAGGTCTACTGGTGACCCCTGTCCTCAGATTTTAGTGGGAAACTTCTGAAAAACATGAGGGAACCTGTTCCTCCGGTTGCCTTCTTGTGAGTCATGCAGGAACCTCAGCAGTACAGGAAGAGCTTGCCCATGCTGATGGAGCTGATTCCGTTCCATTCATGCACTTACTTTTCCTGATTGTTGAGAGGAAGAACACATGGTCCAACTCGTTGAAATTCTTGAAGAAATGTATACAGAGCAGTCTACAGAATTAAGAATAAGAAAGATATATTTCTCTTCTTTCCTCTTTTTTTTTTCCTCTTTAGTCACATTTTTAAAGTTTTATTTACATCATCTATTTGCCATTCACTAACCTAGAGGGGATTGCTGTTTATTCAGGAAGCACAGGGTCAGTTTTCCAATATTATGGCTAATATGATAAACACAGACAAAAGTAATTTGGATAGTCAAATACCAGGCAATAAAAGGTCAAGCCAAAAGATTTGGGAGAGTATTGAAATTCTCTCAATGGCTCTAAGTGACTGTGATTACACCTTTCACATTAGGTGTGTGTGTGTGTGTGTGTGTGTGTGTGTGTGTGTGTTCTGAGTGATAAGCAAAGTGTGAAGTGCACCATGGGGGTGTTACGTTAAGAGACATTCTGGGTTTGGAAATAGATCATTATCATCCTGGGCAGTTTCCTCATTTGACATAACTTACACTATCCCTTTTCTATGGTAAGGAAAAAATTACTACTAATTTATATTATGTGAATTTTTAGTCCCCATTAACATAGCTAAGTTAGATCATTCAAACCACTGGCTTTCACTTTGGGATGTGAATTATTTAGTTCAACTCTTACAGTTACCCGGACTAATAGAATGACAGTAAGATCTTCACTTTACTTTGCAACTCTATAGATAAACCATGGAGTTCTGTGTGTGTCCTATTTTGGACTATATATGAAATTATATAATAGGAATGCATTGTCAAGGATCATAGGATTTTCACATAAAGACTGACACTCTGTAACCACTGCTGTTAGCAGCCCACGTGTGACAGGAACTCTCCATGTTGGGTTACATTGAATCCTCAGCACGTGGCACCAACACAGCAGTTGTTGCTCATAAAATTTGCCGTATGGTGGGAACATTCACTACTATTTTTAGTGCTGCTTTAATATTACAGAACATAATATGCATCTCACTGTTGAAATTAGGATGTGTTGATGCTATTTGAATGGCTATTCTACTCAATTTTGTGACACTTGATTGTGTAACTAAGTTGTACTAAGGGTTGACTATTTTTCTTCATTATAAGCTAATGCTACATCTCACTTAGTCAGTGTCACCCTGCCATTACTCTGACTGTGTATCTGTTATAGTTAGGGATTCAAAGAAGGGTTTCCCTTCCCTTGGAAACTGTGTCTCCTCTGTACAGCAAGGGATTTCCAACCACAGCTCATAGAGAGACTGTGATCTGTGTAGGAGGTTAGCTGTAAAACAAGTTTTATTAACCCAGATTTGATCATAATCTAAGTAATATGCTTTGTAATTATTTTGAGCTGAGTTCCTGAAGATTAACTTGTAGCACCTTAGGAGGTAAAATAATCTAATATACAGACATAAAAATGACTGTACTAGAATATAAAAGTAAAGTAAATAATAAAATTAAAGTCGGTGTGGTTTTTAGGGTAGGAGAGAATTAGGTTAGAGTTGTTGAGGAGGTAGGGCAACTGGGTTATAGAGGACCAAGCGACACGTAGAAGATGAATGGTGGGCGCGAGTGGGATCCATAATATTCTCTCCAAGACTTAGCTAGTTATTCCCTGAAAATAAATGGGAAGCTCATTTGGTTTTGCTTTATTCTTCTCATGATCTGGAATTTGGTGCTTGCAAATAAGGAACTAATGTTCTTACTCATGCCTTATACCCCTTTAGTAGTTAGCTTGAGAGACCCATGTGATGCACTGTTTGTAGCTAAGTGATTCTTTCCCCTCTCTATCCTTGCCTGCTTTTATATAAAATGAGAGCCCTAGTTCGTTATGTTCCCTTTCACGTTCCCATTGGCAGTAACATCCTCTTATTACTGAATCACCCTGATCGGTTAGCAGTTTTCTCCCCAGTCCTTGTGTGTGGGTGCATGCGTGTAAGCATTCCCAATGAGGCACTTCTCTCTTATTTTCCAAATTTCCTTCTTCCTTTTATTCTTCATGAGTCTCCACGGGAGATTTCCAGATATGTATATCCATAGACTTTGTCCACATATATGGATTGATTCTTTGTTCTTATGCAGCCATACATTAAAGGAGAAAAAAGGAAAGGAATCCTTTTATTTGCGATTTCTTTCTTTCTTTTTTTTTTTTTTAATTTTATTTCTTGTTTCAGAACTTTTATTTATTTATTTATTTTTTTTGTGGCCGGCTCAGCCTGCCCTGAGGGTAGGGCTGGCGCAGCATGTGGTGCCGGGGATGGAACCGCGGTCCCTGCAGCCGCCCAAGCTTTCCTAAGCAGGCGGTTTAGACCACTGAGCCATCCTGCCGGGCCCCTTATTTGCGATTTCTGAGGATGATGCATGGCACTCTGAATACCTCTTCTCCTCAGGAAAAGGACTTCACTACTAACTAACCAATCCTGTTGTGCTGCCGTACCAGCTCAGATGACCGACCTTTGCCAGAAGAGTACTCTTATATCACCCAAATTCCTGAAGATGAGCAAACAGGCCTCATACTGGTGGAAGTGTGTTCAAGTAGAAAATGATGGTCTAATGGCTGTAGACAGCCAGCCAACGCTGGTCTGACATTGTGAACAGAGGCATCCTACGAGGGGGTCTGGGAGAATTCTCTTCATCCTGCTATCGTCACTGATTGACAGCTCTCTATCTGAGGAACAATGAATGGTCCAAAGGCTCAGTAACTTGTTTAATGTCTCAGGGTTCCTAGCAGATCCAAATTGTAGCCTATGGTTTTTGACTTTAAACCACTGATCTTTGC
Organism: Myocastor coypus; assembly: GCA_004027025.1. NCBI lineage: Eukaryota > Metazoa > Chordata > Mammalia > Rodentia > Myocastoridae > Myocastor > Myocastor coypus. The sequence continues at coordinate 54,553 of PVJA010005025.1, read as the reverse complement.
TTGAATTCTCCCCTTTTGTGAAATAGGCAAAACTACATTCTTGGGCTTAAAAGTTTCAGGTCAGTTCAACAATTTTGTGTGTGTGTATTGCCAGTTAACAGTTGACTGCCAAACTTTTGCCCGTATTTGGGCAAATGAGCTCGAGGGGTAGGCCAAATTATAATAATGAAGTTAAATTCAAAACTCATTTAAACTTAAGCCAGTAGTTAAGTCCAATTATGCTTAGCACTTGCAGCTTACATAAATATTAAAACGTCAAGTCTAATACACTTCAGAATTTGCTCACTCTGCATTCCTTCAACCTCATTGTCTTAAGGGCTACCGAAGCGTGTTATGCAAGAGGAATGCTCGCTGGCTGAAGAACTTAAAAGAATAGCTCATCTCTCCAGCTCCAGCTGGGGACAAGGGGGACTCATACAGTTTGCTTGACCAGAGGTTCTGCATGGTGACTCAGATCGCAGTGGAAATGTTGTTGGCTTGGTCGCTAAATAAATTCTGAACCCAGGTGTCTACCTGGCATTTTCCCGGAATACTTTTCATGCCACGTTCTTCCTACTTTGACTGTGGAGGTCTGTGCTCTGATGGAGCAGGACATCAGTCACTTGTTGCCATAGACCTCTTATTTTCATTTTTTTCCCTTGGGGATGTGAACAAAATCTCCCATAACAAGTTCAATGATTTGTCCTAAATACATTGTAATAGTCTTGCACAAAATGTGTCCAGGAGTGACCTGGCCTTCTCGCCCTCCCGTTTTCTACCATGTCATCTCAGTTGCTGATGTCGCCATGCGTGTGTGGCACTGTTGGTGCCTGGCTCATTCCTCCTTTCTTCTTGGAAGCTCTTTTTTTCGCTTCCTACAGTGTCCTCACTCACTTGCTAGGGGAGACTGGAGCTAAATACCATATCCTGCTCATTTATTCGTTCTTTCCCTTACAACACAGCACCAGGTAACCAGTCCATAGACCTGTTAATAAATGGGTTTGCAAGAAGCCTAATGCAAATGAGCCATGCTCAACAGAGAGTGTAACTTTAGATGTCCTCAGATGAGAATGGATGTACGCCCAGGACAATTTGTAGGAACTGTGATGTGTGTTTAGTGGAAAGCAACTTCTAATGTCTGATACTTTATAATTCAAAGTATGTGTTGCCCATATAACCCTTCTAATCTGTTTCACTTTTTTATCTTTATTTTTATTTTATATGTATTTAGTACAGAATCTACAGGGTCTCTCTATACAGGTCAGACTCTAGTGATCATCCTGTTTTTTAGGCTCCCTAGCACTAGGATTGCAAGTGTGTGCCACCACACCCAGTCTCATTCACCCAATGTCTCAGTACACCCTCGGGGCAGGGCCAGCACAGCAGGCTGGGGATTGAACCCCAGACCCTGCCTCTGCCTAAGCAGGTTCTTTGATCCGCTGAGCTTTCTGGCTGCCCCTCAGTTTTTTCTTTTTTTTTTTTTTTTAATTGGGGATTGAACTCAGGCCCTTGTGCTTGCCAGGCAAGCACTTATTCTACTGAGCTATCTACCCAGCCCCCTCCTATGTTTTTTTTTTTTTAATTTAAGGTGTACAGTATCATTTCAGTACAACTATGGGTGATTTCTGCAACAGATACTATTTTTTCCCTCTAAATCCCAAGAATATCTCTAATTAATATGTATTTACTCACACATCGATTATTTTTAGTGGAGAAATAAGTTATAACATGCATTTTATGTCAGTTCCTTTAGAAGGAATAACAGTCCCTGGCTTTATGGTCTAAGTGCATAAATCCTCTACTGTACTTCAGTGACTATATTAGAGAACATCTCTTTCTCAAACAAATGAGGTACTTAGGAAGTAGGACTTGGTTGCTAAGGTTCTTCATGCTTTTATTCAAATAAGTGAGGAGAGGAATGCATTTAAAGTAAGAGTTCTACATGGAAATGAACTGTTCTTGAAGCCAATCACTAGAAAAGCTATCTGCAGGGCTGTAGACCCAACCTGTTTATATACACCAATAGTTTACTGCGAACAATATCATACTTACCATTTAAGGTAAAAATTGAAATTTTTTCTTTTCTACTGCAATTATAATAAAACAGTCTATAAATCCAGTTTAATCTAATAATTGTCTGTGTAGATCCCCTGCTGGTGTTTGTAAGGAGTAATGAATGATTTCACTAAAACTGAATTAAGCAACTTATAAACGATGAAACCTCAGGAGTCAGTGCAATTTCATTAAAATCATTATTAGTTTCTGGTGAGGATTATAATATACTTTTCCTGAATACAAATTAGCTTTCAGGTAATAGAATACTATTTACAATTAAAAAGCTTTTTGTGAAAGATCAGAATTGATTGGGGCAGGTGCACGTGCCATGCGGTAGTTGGCTGCAGTGTTGTTAGAACTGCCTCTTCCTCCCGTAGCAGCCATCTACGGGAGGATCGTCTCATGGTCGCTTTTCCTGAAGGGGAACGTGTTGAATGAGCATGCACAAGGCTTAGACGTAGGGATGGAACTGAAGCTGTGTTGTAGATATAGAAGGAAGTGCACTTATTGTTTTGGGAACAATCAAATGCATATATACACACACATGAATGTATGCTCATTTCTTTTATTCATGTAATTACATATTTTACTTAGCTTGGATATGATCCTGGCTGAGGCAAAACATTGCTACAAGTGAATTCATTCAGATCCACAGGCTTTTCTGTTAAAAGTTGTGAGGCCCCGGCAAGATAGCTCAGCAGACTAAAGCGCCTACTTTGACAAGTGCAGCAGCCAGGGTTTGATCCTGGGTCCTGTATGCTACGCCAGCCTTGCCTTCAGGGTACACTGAGCAAGGTTTAGCATCTGGGCATGGTAGCACATGCCTGTAATCCCAGGGCTGGGGAGGCTGAAGACAGGAGGATCACTGTGTGTCCAAGATGTGTAGTAAGACCCTGTAGCAAATACATAAATTAAAAAAAAAAAAAAAGAAAGAAAAATTGTAGTGTCTGAACTCATGGGAAAATTACACGTCAAGGTTGAAAAGAGTCCTCTGTGTTTGCATGAGACAAATCATGCTGACTTGCCCTGTTTCTGAGAAAAAAAAATATTTTCATAGTGTACAAATGTTTAGTTTATTACAATATAAAAGGAGGATCTCTGGTATTCCTGGTGCTATGGTTTATGTGTAGTCTTCCACACAAAGCCTCAAGCAGTCATGAGGTAAATGTACAGTTTGTGATCCACTGGGATTATGAAGTGAGTATTGCTAGCGTTATGGGTACTGAGAGTGCGACAGGGATTTTGGGTGTGAGTACTTCACCCGGGCTGGGGCAGATAGTCAGAATGCAGCTTAAGGGAGACAGACTTGCTCTCTGTTGCCCTTTTGTTGCTTGCTGCTGCTCCTCCCGTGTGTTCTTGCTGTTTTGCTGCCTTCTGCCACCAGGAAAAGCTGCCCTCTGCCATGTGCCATCATTCTGCCTTGGAGCGAGCTGTGTATGGACTGGAAGCTCTGTAACTGTGAGCTAAATTACCCTTTCTTTCCTTCATTTTGAGTGTTGAGTATTTGTCCCAGCAATGAGAAAAGAGTAACAGAGATGCCTAATGAGTTTAATAGTAAGGCTATGGACTACGAGGGGCAAAAATCGTAGGCAGAAAACCAGACAGGGTTGAAAGCCTCTTGTATCATATTTTCTTTTTCAAAGAACAGGTTTTAATCTGTTAAGATGTTTTCCATTGAGTGTCTGGAATTGAAGAGTAGCCTCTCTGCCTTTCACCGCCCAAGAAAGTCTTGCTCAGGAGGTCTAAATGCTCCCAGAACGAGGCCCTGCTTGGGCCTGCATGGATGAGGAGCACTAGGCAGAGGTGCGGGAAAGGGGCATGGCGTGATTTCCCGGGTCTGTACAGTTAGATGGCATTAGATCTCTTTAATTGAGAATGTTCGTCATTGGGTTAGTACTTGGAATTGCTGCCTAGGTGAAGGAGAATATGGCCAGCACTTCTGCAGAAGCTGCCTGGCTTTAGGGCTTTTCTCTTACCCCGTACACTGGATAGTGCACCGCTCTGTTCATATGTGCAGAGCAATTCCCCTATGTTCCATCCCTGGCTTTCCCGTGTCTGCTGTTTCATAGCCCATGGCTGAGTGTTGATGTTTGGGTATCGAAGAGAAATCCCATACGTTTTCCTTTACTTTGTCCTTGCATGGGTTGTGTTGTGTTTTTTGTTTTTGTTTTTCTTTGTTTTTTTTTGGTACCTCTGAGTTAGTTCTTTTTCTAGACTGTGACCTAGTAAAATATCTGTATTCTTTTCATCTCTGGATTCCCAGGCCTAGAATAATATCTGGCAGAGACGATTGAGACCTTTTCCTTAACAGACAGACAGACTAACCAGAATGATTTTATGCATTCTGTTTTTCATCTCTGATAGTATGTGCACTTGATCCCATGAGTTCTGTGCTATTAAGAATTTATTTTGCTGTAGTATCATTAATCAAAAAGAAGAACACCACAGCCATGAATGAGTTATAGGAAAGAGCCCAGTGTGTAGGTGCAGAGTACAACTCAGGCTGAATTACATGGAGTTAAGATGACCCTTGCATGCAGAGAGATAGCTGAATGCTAATGTCCGGGAAAGCATAAATGTGGTAGCAGGGCTTCTTTGTTACATATATCTCAAGACTTTTTTCAAAATGTTAATAGTATTAGAATATACCATGTATATTAAGGCTTGCCGGTTAATGACCACATGGTGTATTATGTTGTAATTGCTTCTTTGAACAACAATTACTAATTCACAGTTGAAATAAAATGTAGATGTTAAACTTTTCACTGTAGAGTCCCCGAGCTGAGAAAATGTAAGGTATTCCATGTCATTAGCGTTCTGTGCGTTATGTTTTGTGAATTTATAGCTTTTGAAATCGAAATAGACTAACCCAAAAGAATTATTCAGTTTTCTTGCCTTGCTAATTGCATTGGTTTGCAAGTAAAAATGTTTTGTAGGTACTTTGTGCTCATATTCTCTTTGGTATTCTAAGCCCCCTTAAAAGCTTTGCTTTTCTTCTCAGCTAAAACCCAGTCTTTGTCTCTCAAAGGCCCCGAACCCTGCACCTGTGCACAGCAGCCTTTGCCTGCAGCTCTGCTCATAGACTGATACCCAAGCATTTCAGGTTCTCTGACAGCAGCAGACAGTTTAGTTTCCTTTAAGGAAGGAGCTTTTCCAATGAGAAATCATCTCTCGCTCACTGTGGAGGAGCACTCTGGAGAGCCAGCTGGACTGTGTATTTGGTTTCAGAGGAACTGCTCAGGTTGTAGCACATGATCTGATAAAACGATATTTCCAGATCCAGTGTCCTCGTAGCCACACTGCTCTCTCATGTTGGTTGATCACACATACAACTCTTTTTAAAAAAAAAAAGTATTATGACATTTCTAATGTGCAAGTTACATTTTGCACCGCAGCTTCATTGTAGAGAATTTTGAGCACTTAGGAACATCTAAAGAACCAAATTAGTCTTGGTTTTTTGACGAGGTAATAAACACTGAAAACATATTATTGTATTTTTTTTCAAGGCTGTTCTCTGCATCCTTAGTGTGATTTGCCTTTCTGTAAATATTAAGGGGACAAGAGCCAGCCAAATAGCTCACTGGATTAAAGTGCCTGCAAGAAGGCGCAGGGGCCAGGGCTTCAATCCTCTGGCCTGCTGTGCCAGCCCCACCCCTGGGGCACCCTGAGACAGCGACTGAGACGAGGTGTGGTGGCACCCACCTGTAATCCTAGCTGCTGGGGGGCTGTAAACAGGCGGATCTCTGGGAGTTCGATCTGGCAGTGAGATCACCCTGTAAGACCCTTCCCTTGAATAATACTTTTTAAAAAGTATTAAGGGGACAAAAAGGCTCACCTATGAACAGTACCAAAATGAAGGACGCTAAAAGTTATTGATGCATTTCAGTTTCATTCATGTAGAATAATTCTTGTGCCTTTAAATAATTTGGCCTCAGAAAATTAGATATAGCTTCCTTTTAAATAATACCTATGTGGGGTAATCGATTACAGTGTCACAAGGGCATAATGAAGAGTGAAAAGTGCCACCTGAGTGCTGTTACAGCTCAGACTCTGTTGCTGCGCCAAGCCATGCAAAGTTTTGGGAAGGATAGCGACTGCCAGGGCCATCGCGTCCAGGGCCATGTCGGACACAGAAGCGGAGTGGCTTGGTGCATCAGCGAGTGTGAAATTGCTATTGATTTATTGCTCAATGAAAAGGTCCCCAAAATCTGAAATGGCATTCTAAATGGAAACCGGAATGCGTATTGGTGCGGTTTCTTTCTTTTTTTCCTTTGTGAAATATATACTTTTTAAGTTTTCTTTTCCTTTGTTCTCCTTTCACAATATTTTGTTTTTAACTTTTATCATTTATCTTGTTTCTATAAATGCAAAATGTAAAATATGCCAAGTTCTTTCTGGCAGAACACAGACATATTACAAGTACGTCATGCAAAGCAGAGACACTGTGGCACCCTTTTAAGCCGCATAAAGTATTAATCAAAGCTTTGTTCTTTCAGGCTTAAACCGAGGAAAGCAAAAACAACTCTTAGACTTTCATTTTGGAACAAATGTAAAGAAAGAACTGATAATGACTGTCATATTAAATATATGATTATAATTAAAAATGGACTTCCTTTTCCCTGTTACAATTGATTTCTTTGAGCAAATCTACTATACTTTTGATGTAATTAATAGAAGCTATAAATCTTTTGCAAGCTGTTCCTGTTACCAGCACAGTACCATAGAACATGAAATTTTAGGATGACATCCCTGTTAGATATTTAGCTAAAGATTGCTCGCAATATTTAATAAATGTGTCAAATGCAGTCCAACCAAGTCCCGTTAAAAACTATAACCAGCGCAAATTTATGTGGTTTTCCAGAGGTTTTTCAACTTCTTAGGTATGAAGTTACTTTTCATACTTAGGTAAGAGTTATTATTGTTTTACTTGCTCTGTTTAGCTTAAATAGGTATTAAAATATTACAGCAATTTTAGAAGTTGTCTGGATTTTATCAAAGGGATTTTATGTGTATAAGCATCCTGATACTATTATACATATTACATACTTCCTTTTCATTATAATGTCTTGATTAGACTATAAGTTTTTCCTAAAGAGTGCTGATTGATACATTTGAATTTCTTTCTTGTTTTCCACCTTCCCCACTTTTTCTGCTCCTCTAGAGGCATATTGCATGCTTTAATTTTTTATGCTGCTTCTGCTAATTCTAATTACTAGGTCCATAAACTATACTGAAGTGTACAGTTGATAGAATAAAAGTAATAAGAATAATTCATTTTATATAATGTTGATGTTTTGTTATATTTTGTAAAGTTTAACGAGTGTCCCATTATCCTAAATGATTAAAATGTATCACACAATTTTATCAAATAGAATATATAGGTCTACAGGGTCTACAGGGTCTCACTACGTAGCTCGGACTCATACTTCTCCACCTGTGTTCAGCCTGCCAAGACATGGGATTACAGATGTGCCACACCCTGCCCATTCTCAATGGCCCTGTCAGTGCCCTCCCAGGGTGGGGCCAGCAGGGCATGCTGGGGATGGAACCCTAGCCTCTGCATCTGAGCAAGCAGGCCCTTTAATCCTCTGAGCTATTTTGATAGCCCTAGACTGTGTAACTTTCATGGGAAAAAAAAAAAAAAAACTTTAAGCTTAGAATCTCTGATACTTGTGCCTTTAGGGCATCTGGAGCTTTTAAGAAAAACCTTGATTAGTCTCTAATTTCCCTCAAGCAAAACCACAGAGTGATTAGTAGTGATCATCAATGACTTGAGCACAACATGGAATTTCGTCTGATGCGGCTGAGATAGATTATCCTGCTGAGTACATGTTTAACTTCTATCTTTAAAGGGAAATTTTCTAAAAATCAGCACACTTATGTCAATTAACTTCACTTTTTACATATAAATCAAATCATGCTTTTTGAAGACAAGCATATCTTTCATGGCTCCTGGTACATTAAACATAGGAAACATTTTTTAAAAGGGCGTTCATGGAATTAACTTTGAACTTCTGTGTTAAATAATACAAAACTTTCTAAATGCGAAAAGATATTGATGGTCCCTTAAATTATTGCTAACCACTTTGCCAGGTACAAGCTTCTATGTTTATATAGGAGATATAGGACTACACAGACGCACACACACACACACACACACACACACACACACGCACACACACAAACAAACACGCATACAGAGACATATACACTCGTGAAAATTCAATGTGTGCCGTGTATTTTCTTGACTTTTGGAAGATATCAGATGGAAATTTTACTACAAGTGTTTAAATACCATGCCAATGCTACTATTCTACTCCAATAACTGTCACCCTTGTGGCACTTAAAGATTTAACTGTGTTTCTCAACACAAATTTGTGATTTTCACATCAACTGATTGATCTCCCACAATGTAGTATTTACCTGAATCTTCCATCCTCCTTTTGCTTTTGATTAAAATTTTAAGAATAAGAATATTTTGTGTTCTGTCTTGCTGTACTTAAAATGGCCACGTGATTTTTATACATGTTAAAATAAAATATATTCCACATTGCTTGTAATAAAAAAAAAAGCTTTAAATGATTAGGTGAGTTTTTCTACATTGATGAAGCACTAATCAGGATTTATATTATATAGTTGAGTTTTGATGGATATTTGCACCATTTTTAGTAGTAAAGGGATCATTGGCAACAGTATATATTATGAGACATCCCCATTTAGTGAGAGATTGAGATTTACTGACATGTTTTCTATTTTTAAAAAATATATAGATACAGATGATATAGATATAGATGTTTGGTGGAAAAGAGAAAAGATTTTGAAACAAAGGATGAAACAAAGTAATTAAGACAGAAGGTCAGATCCGTGAGAATTAATAGTACAGTGAAATGCTGAAAAATCAAAGAAAGATGTGCTCTCTAACCAGCTATGCATATTTTTCTGGAGGCCATTGGTTCAATGTCTTGTGGTCATGATTGCTATCTGTACAAGTATGCTGATTCTAAAACGCTGTATTGATCTTTCTTGAAAACTCTGCCGCTCTTCATAAGCCTATGACCTCAAACAGCTTTGAAGGCAGTGTTTCATGCCAGTAAGAATTGAGCTATGATGTGTGTCTACCACTGGAATGCTACTGTTTAGGCCACACTAATATGATGTTTCTTCTGGAAGACCTTGAGTGATTAGTGAGTGCTTCACAAGGAGCAGTTGATACCATTTTGATAAGATGGAGTAATTATGTTCGCTCCACGTTAGGGTAAATGTCCTATTACTTAAAAATAAAATCAGAATCAAAATATGCAAATTTCCAATAAGTACAGTGTGAACTTTTGCCATATGTGCATATCTAGCATTGCATTCTGGTTCTCTGTGAATTCAAAGTAAATGATCTGGGGAGACGTTAATAGAGATTGACCATCTATTCTATCGGGTGTTCCAGTTGGTACACAGCAGCCATAGCACGTCATCCCCTGCTTTGTAAATATACTGCGCTGATGTTTGCCTCTTGGAAATTCCTTATGTATTGGTTTATGTTACTTATTCTCTCTGCCAAATTTCGCCTCATGCTTCAAGATGCCATTCAAGTATTACCACCTGTGTCTGACTTCTATCAGTGAATCCTCCATGGCCTTTTTGGGCCTATTATATGTAATGACTTCATTAACACATAGCACATTATACTATAATTACTTGTTTTCTTTTGGGCATTAACTAAGCCAAGATCTTTAAGCATAACAGTCTTTATGTGCTTCAGGAATCAAATTATACCACAATTATCTCAGCGTCAGCTGCTCACTAACCAGGCAGTTCAACTTCTGTCAAGTGAATGAAGGATTGAGTTAAGGACATCTGATGGTTATATAGCTGAGGCATATTAAAATACTGCAAAATGAAGGTAGTCACTATCTAAGAATGAGAGCCAATGATTTGGGACCTGAGTGACATAAAAACGTGGACAATTTTTGGTAATGTGTTTCACAAATAAACAGATGAGCACATTTTCCGAGATTCTGAAATCATGCACTGATTCACAGTCACTCACCTAGGGGTGAACTCTGCTTCCTTCTATACAGTATGGACCATAGTTAGTATTGCAGGCAAGGTGTTTAGTTTGGCTTTTTAGTTTAGCCAGCTCATAGGAAAAGAGTAGCATCTTTGGATTAAGTCTTGTGCTTGTGAAGTGGTTTTGGAAGTGGACTTTTCAAGTTTCAATAGGCTTTTGTGGTGTGAAACTTTAGCAATAGCCTAGGAAGAAGACATCAAATTCAGCTTGAAGAATTGGTTATCAGTGTAACTTCTTTGGCTCAAGGTGTGCATGATGAATACCTCTCTTAATTGTTTGAAGCAGTTCTTTCAAAATTTGAATTTCTATGCTGAAGTCAATATATGTTGACAATTTCAGATCCCAGGAAGTTTCTTTAAAAGCTCTTTGGTAACGTTGCAGTATCACGAGGGGAGTTCTGTAAAATTAACAACTTGCTATTCAGAATTTGTTTCTCCCTCGTCAGACATTTGTGCTTCTTGAGCCAAACCCAAACTGTGAATATCAAACTTAAACTAATTTTTATTAAGCCCAATTTCCTAAGATCATGAAAGTTTACATTGTATAAACAGAGTTCAAATTTAAAGCTTGGAACTCCAAAATTAAACTGAAATTCTCTGATACATAATTGAGGTTAATTTTAGTTTAGTTTTCTCTTAAGGTTCATGGCAGAACGACTTTTTCATTACTCTCAAATTTGATATTTTAGTCAATTAGACTTTTCTTCTAGAATTCTGTATTCTAAAATTCTTAAAATAATCTTTAATTAAAGTACAGGAAGAAATTCACCTTCTCTCACTTTTTTTTTTCCTTTTGCTTTTATTTTCCATAAATTATTCTATTTGATTTTGATTGCAATCAAGCAGTTGTCTTTTGAAGATTCAATCAAGCCTGCCTTTAAAGAACCGCCTTGGATCAGAGCATAGAAGGTACCGAAGTCAAAGTAAGGTTCAGTGAACTCTTCCAACTAAAGATTAGCAGGGCTGTCTTTCTTTGAAGAAGTTTTGACCTTCCACAGAGAAGGAGCAAAATAAAAATTTCAGTATATGGTTGCAGCAGACCAAATAGTGTCCCTGACCTTTCTCCTGAATTCTTATGTCTTCATCCTTGTAACCTGAATGTTACTTAGCAAGTCATAGGGTGGCAGGGGTTGCAGATGAAGTTAGTGTTGCTAACTGGCTGATCTCGAATTTAAGAAGGTTAGCCTCAATTGTCGAAATGAAATTAATATAATTACAAGAGGCTTTAAACAGGATGCAGAAGAGTTTGTGTCAAAAAGTTTCAGAATGAAAAAGCCTAACTGGATTTTGCAGTCCTTAATGATTGAAAGCAATTGTAAGGCAAGAATGGTACTTGAGATTCTAGAAGCTTCTAGAAGCTGGAAATTACAAGGAAACTTTCTTCACTCATCTTTAGAAAGGACTACATTCCTCCTCATAGTGTTTTAACCCAATGAATAATACATGCTCCTTTTGACCCCCCCAAAACTATAAGGTAATAATTTTTAATTTTAATCATTTTAAATCACTGAACTTGGGGTTTACTAGAGCAGAAATAGGAAACTAGTCACCCACCTTGATCTACAGCTTATCAAGCCCCAATGCAAATGTCTAGCAGAATATTCTTATTCACAGTCCATATCTTTGTGGCACTTCCTTGTAGGCCAAATAACCTTTTTCATATTTTCTTCTAGTCAGTTGTTGGAAAACAGCTCTTGACTTCATTTCTGGTGCCAGTCTATGAACCAGTTTTCCTTATAGTGTTTAGGCTGCGGTGGGAACAAGTGGCTTTTGGCTTCATGGAAGCTTTACAAAGCAGAATGGTAAACTTAGCAAGCCTGACATGCACACATGGAAAAGATGTGGGAAGTATTGTTGGCTATGACTTACTACCCATGATATGACTGTGTGGCACATTTGTATTTGAGGATTATAGCACATTAACGCACAAGTATCTCTCTTGATAAAATGCATTAAAAATATAATGATCTACCCAGGACAAGCCATTCTTACTTTTCTAATTTCACATTTTTATCACCCCTGTTTCATCTCTTGTTATAGTAAGAATTTGACTTTTATTTCTTGAACAATTCTTCAGCCAATTAAAGGAAAGCTATAGATGTCTCAAACACCAACCACCTGGTTTCTTTTATCCATCATAATAAAAGCACTTTCAGCTTTCTTGGATTATACACAGTCTATACACAGTCTATATAATCTTCACAATGACTGTATTCACTTTGCAAAAATCAAGGTTCATAACCTCAGTAATCCATTGTTATTGGAAACCAGTCATTATCACTTGATCAGATGATTGCAAAGAATTTCAATTCTTTCCAAAATGATTCCCTTCCAGGAAACTTCTCAAGCCACAGTTCTGATTTACAAATGTACTTTTAAAATTTCAGCTGGCCACCCTAAATTTAGTTTTAGCAGTGTCCAGTTCAATCTATAGAGTGCTGTAACAGGTTGTGTGGGCACAGTTCAGGAATCATAGGAATGTGTCAAGTTTCTCATTCAAATGGAAGTAAGACTGTTGATTTCTGAGGTGGCTGACTTGGCAAGGAACCCAAGTGCCAGAATGCGGTCCAAAGCAGGATTCTGGAGAGGAACAACGCCTGCTGGGAACTCACTGTCATCTCCAGAAATTGGATGGTGTTCTGAACTCCCTGTTCTAGCTTCGAAGTCACAAATAGCTTATGGTGACACAAGACTTACTTTGCGAAGACCTAGTCCAAGTACCATCTTATTTTCAACATTCTTAATTCAGATCATTGGAATTAGGTTGCTCAATTTTTATCTTTTTTCATCCATCTCTTCTCTTTCTTGAGAATACACTGCAAAGAAGGCAAGTCAGAGATAAACATCAATTGTGCTTAGTAGTTAACGCTCACAGTTATTTTACTGCTTTATATGTTATTGCATGAGGCATGATTTTTAATTTTTGTCAAATTTGTCCTTATTCAAAAGACAGATGAAAAATTCTTAGCTTCTTGAATGCATTTGTTTTGTTGGTGGGTTGGTTCATTTTTTTTTTAATCACAGCTCTCCCTCACAGTACAAAGTTAATGAAGAAAATTCATGTAAATATCTTCTCAAATGTTGCATTGTATTACAAATTCTTTTGAATAATGTTGATTTCATGCGCTGCAGAAGATTCATGGGCGTGCTACATAGGCTTACTTGGTGCTATTACAGATGGATCCATCTTATGAATGTTCTCTCAGAATGGAATTAGTTCAGAAGTTGCAACTTATTATACACATATGTTTCATGTTTTAGCTGGTAACAACCTATACCAATAGGTAAAGCCCTCACATTCATTGTATTTTATGTTAAAGCAACCCAGTGAGAATAACTCATGTCAAATATCAATTCTAGGCTCCTCAAAAGAAACACTCATTCTTCAGCCTGAATATAACACATAAATCTATTTTAGAAAGATTACCCTGAGGATTCTCTGCACAAATAAGTTGCTTAAGGCTCTGCTTAATTAAAAATGAAAAATTTTCATTATTTCTACTGGTTGATAAAATAACTGAGAAAATGCCAATGCTCTCTAAGGTCACAGATTAGGTAGAATCTGGTGTATGTGCTATAGGAAGCAAATGTACCCATCCTGCTAGGTGTATTGAATCATCTGGTTCAATCAGATGTATTATATCTGGAATCTGAGTTATAACACTAGTTTTTTTATAGAATGATGAATTAATATGCTTTTACCAAAGGATCATGACTTCTTTGATCATTTAAGGAAATTTGATGCTATGTGTTAAAAAAATACCAGTTCATTCTTCTTCCCATTGATGAACCTTTTGTATATCTAACCATGTTGGAGACTTGGGCTTCTAAAACATATTTGGTTATTGCCATTATCATGAGCTTAATATTACTGTGACACAAAGAAATGTCAGCTGGTAAGATTTTCTCCAAAATATTGAGACTATTGCTAGCTTCCTACTTTTGTCCATTCTAAAGATACTGTCACTAGCCTAATTTGTATAGGTCCACTAGGTCATGCCTAATTGAGTTAATGAAGCACTTCTGTAACAAGAACCCTCTGAAGGAAAATAAAAACACAGAATGAAATTTCAGAATGTAAATCAGCCTATCTTTACTGGCTTTCACTCTCAGAGGTGGAAGTCATAGAGTAAAGGGAAATTCTTAAGTGAAAGCAAATTATTCCACATAGTCCAAGATTAGGTTTACATAACATTGTCACTGGAGAGCCTCATGAGTTCCAGGGAGAACGGCCAGTCACTGGTGGATTGTGAAAGGCTTTTGACCCTGCCTAGAATGCAAGAAGCTGTTACTTAGGGCTTCATTCCAGTGACTTCATTAAGGATCTGTTGACATCCATGAGGGCTTATGGATTTCATCTAATCAATAGAAACATATAGTGAATAAAATTATATGCTACAGTAGAAATTTATATTTATGGATCTTTTTAAAATTTTGTCCCTTCCCACTAAATGGTTCATTCTTTGCGTGGAACACATGCTTCAGATTTCTTGGTTGCTGGGCTATGAAGGCCATGCAGAGCTTTCCAGAATGTTTGAGGTCAAGGTATTTGAAACTTAAGTTTATCTTTATTTTCCTTTTGGGATGTAAGACTACTTTTAGTCTATTGAACTCGATTGATTTTCCCCTCTATTGAACGTTCTATTAAATTTTACGTAATTAGAATCTTTTCAAGTACATTAAAATAGAATGTCTATTTTTGCTGAAATTATTTTAATTACATATTTATTCAATAAGTATTTATATGTAGTGTTGTCAAATGGCAACATAAATTTATTGTCTTCTTGAAGTGTTTGGAAGAGGCCAGTAAAATTAGAATAACAACAAAAAAAATAATTTCAATACTAGAGTCTACTGGGTTTTGCATTCTTAGAAGTAAATAGAATTACTGAAAAACTAAGGAACTTAACACTGATCTCTAAATGATTATTTTTTTCAAAATGACTTTATGAAGATGTTCTGATATAGCAACTGATGCCTGTGCAAAAATTTAAAAACTGTATAAGTAGTCCAACAGTTTGGAATAGAAGTATAACCATGGTTGCTTAATATTTGGGGGGAATTAATTGCTCTACTGCTTAAATGAGGACTTTAAACAATGTATTATTTCTTTGATACTAGTCTATGGTTTTGCATTTTTACCTCTTATACTTCCAAATCTTGTATTTATGTAAAATACTGAGTCCAGCAGTATAGTTGACAAAATATTTTTCAAACAACAGAAAAAGAATCCGCAGTGCCATGTGGGTTGTGTCTAGTGAATGCAGCTGAAAGTTCTAAGTTCTCATTGTATGTACCCAAACAAACAGCTATATGAAAAGGCATACTAGCAGGTTAAGTGTTTTTTCTTTAACACTGGATCTTCGATACACTTTGATATCAGCATAGCGTAGTCCATGGTAAGATATGCTGGGTGATGGTCAGCATGTAAACTGCCCATTTCCTGCTGGCTGTCTAATTTTCCTGACACCATTTATTAAACAGGCTGTTTTTGTTCAGGGTGTGTTTTCTTGACCTCTTTGCGAAGCCCGAATAGGTGAGCATCCCTGGGATGGGCTCTCCATCCTCTGATCATCTCCTCTGATCCACGAGTATGTTTCTGTACCAGGTCATGCTGTATCTGTCTCTGTAGCTTTGAAGTGTGAGTTCACCTCCAGGACTGTGTTGCTCACTTTCCTCTCTTGTTTCCCAGGGTAGCTTTTGCTATTCTGGGTCTCTTCTGGTTTCATGTAGATTTTAGGATTATTTTCTCAGTTCTATAAAATGTTGTTGATGTTTTGAGTGACATTACATTAAGCGATTTGGACCGTAGATTTAACAATTGTAATTTTTCCATGAAATTCTCATATGGTATTTAAAATGTCACAGGAGAACTTAAAACACATTTCATTGTGTTCCACTGTTATGAGAGTGTTCTAATAATGTATCATTAGGTATTTGAACATTAAAGTTGTATTTCAGTTTTGGAAAAAAGCCCATTTTTCTCTAGCCAGGAGAATGGAATATATTTCCCTTTTCTAATGTCCTCTCCAATTGTCTTTTTTCAGAGTAATGAAGTTTTTGCCCCTCCGCCCATTTTTAGAGATCGTTCACTTCTTTGGTTAGCTTAATTCTAAGCATTTAATTTTTCTTCAGCTATTGTGGATGCTATTGTTTTTCTAACTTGTTTCTCAGTGAGTTCATTGCTGGTGTTGATTTTGTATCATGCTACATTGCTTAATTTTGTCAGCCTATGAATGTTTTGGTGATGGTTTTGAACCATCCATGTAGAGGTTTATGTATACAAATAGCACCTTAACGTTTCCTTTTTCTGTTTACATGTCCCTCTTATTTTTTCAAAGACAGTTCAAATTAGAATTAAAATAGAAAATTCCAAGTGATGTAGTTTTACTTGAGATAGTATTATGAATTTCACAGTATTTGTTGTAATACATAGTGTTGTTTTCTAACTAGTCATTTTCTAGATATGCATTTAACATTGGAGGAAGGGAAAAATATACAAAAAATTAAGAAGAGAAAAAGTACAATTAAAAAAAGACAAAACAAATTAAATATTATCTGCCCCTTTCCATAGATGAGTATACTACAGTGGTCCAAATCATCCTGTTTGCACGCAGAAGTCTCTTTCTCCCACTCCTTCTCCTGTCCTCCTCAACTCAGTAACTTTTTCCTTTTGAATATGGTCTTTCTCTTTTCCCAGTATCTATCATACCCTTCATATTCCATATTCTTTTTCAAGTTCTCACACTAAGGAGACAATGGGATGCTTGCACATGATGAAAGACTCAAATTTATCCCGCTTTATAGCTGAATACTGATCCATGGTGTAAAAATATCACATCTTCCTTATCCATTCATTAGTAGATGGATATCTCGGTGCTTTCTAAGACATTTTTTCCCTCTTGCCAAGTTGCTTTGAGTAATGTTTTAAAGATTATTTGTTTTTTCTTTTTTCTTCTTTTAAATTTTCTTTTCAACCAATTTTGAGTCCTCATGTCTGGTAATCTAAACAACTAATTTTAAGACAGTATGCAATATAGCAATCATTGTTGAATTTCTATCGCATTGTTTGTATATTATTTCAAATTTGTTTTTTACTAGTTGTTATTCTCTTTAAAAAATAAAGGAAAACTAAACAAAAACAGATGGTGATTATAGACATCTTCATCTTGTTCTGTATTTTAGATGGATACTTTTCAGCTTTGCCTCATTTAATATGATGGTGGCAGTTTTGTCATAGGACTTTTATCAGATGGAGATAATATATACCTGGTTTTTTTCAGGTTATTGAAAAATTTTAAATCAGGAATGAATGCTTGATTTTGTTAGACTTTTTGTATCTATTGAGATGGTCACATAACTCACTCCTTGATTCTTTATATAGTACATTGCATTTATTGGTTTACATAGGTTGAACTACATTTATGTTGGGAGGAAGTCTATTTAGTCAAGATGTATGATGCTTTTCATGATTTGTTACATTTGTTTTGTCAGTATCATATTTAATGCTTTTGTACCTATGTTCACTAATGGGATTGACAAGCAGTTCTTTTCTTTAGCTGGATATTTGTCTAGTTTGGGAATCAGGATAATGAGGCTTCCAGAAATAACTTTGAGAATACCTCTTTGCTCTTCGTTGTGTGTTGTTAGATCATACTCTAATTTCTTTAAGAATTTAGCAGGAAACCAATCAGTACCTGGGTTTTCTTTTCTTTTGTGTGTGTGTGTATTTGTTACAGGATCTACAGAATCTCACTACATAAATAGGAATCCTAGTGATTCTCCTGTTTTTGCATCCCAAGTGCTGGTATTCAAGGCGTGCACCACTTTGCCCAGTCTCCATCACCATCTCAGTGTGCCCCAGGGGTAGGGCCAGCACAGCATGCCAGGGTTCAAACTCCAGCTGCTGCACTCTGCCTAAGCAGGTGCTTTAGTCCAGTGAGCTATCTGGTCAGTCCTTGGGTTTTCTTGTTTGATAGTTTTTTTGTTATTTTTTCAAAATTACTGCTTCTTCTTTTTTTTTTTTTTTTTTTTTTTTTTTTTTTTTTTGGCTTTTTGAGACAGGGTCTCACTGTGCAGTTCAGGCTGGCTTTGAGCTCACTTTTGTAGCCCAGGCTGGTCTCGAACTCGTAGCGATCCTCCTGCCTCAGCCTCCCAAGTGCTGGGATTACAGGCGTGAGCCACCACGCCCGGCCAAAATTACTGCTTCTTATTTAATTGCTTATCATTGAATGCTTCAGAATTTTAAAATGTTGGTTAATTTTTTGAAAAAAAATGTCATCTAAATTCTGCAGTTTATTGACATACAGGTGGTCTGTTAAATAGTTGCGGATAATCTTATGGATTTTGCTAATGCCTGTTGTGATTTCCCCCTTTTAATTCATAATTGCGTTGATATCTCATTTTTTATGGAAGTATGGCCAAGTGTTTCTTGAATCCTTGATGACATAGGTGTAGACAATGGCTTTCTCAATGAAACTCCACGGGGAAAAGCACAGCACTGTAAGTGAACCCGTGGGCCACATCTGATCCTCCGCCTTGTGCACAGCAGAGGGAACAGCCCTAGGGTGAACAGGTGGCTTGCAAACAGGGAAGTAACTTTGCTCGCAGTTCCTCAGACAGAGTATTAATTTCTAAAATATATAAAGAGCTAAACATGCAGACAGCCCCCAAGATAAAAGACCCAATAAAATGGGCCCCTGAAACAGACACTGTTAAGATGTACCAGTGGGCAATAAATACCTGACAAGATGTTCAGCCTCACTGGCAGTTGCAAAAATGAAAATGAGGACAACATTGAGACTGCACCTTCCTCCAGGAAGAATGGCTGCCGTCTAGAAAGCAAATGAGAAGAAATGGCTTTGAGGCTGCCGGAAATGAGGCACCCTTCTAGATCTATATCACCGCTGGTGAACTAAATCTGTCTGACCGCTTAGAAATCCCTGTGGTGTTCTTCAAAGACTAAATCTAGAAATTCCATTCAATCCAGCTCTTCATTGCTCTTCTAAATATGTTTCCAAAACAGTTAAAGATGTCATATTACATCGATAGATGTGCAACCATGCTTTTTACAGCGTTCTCCATAATAGCTAAATCTTAGAGGATGCATATGTGTCCATGAATAGATGAGTGAATGAAGAAAATACGCTAATTTACTAAGTGAAGTACTACAGTGCTATAAAGAAGAATCTATTTGTCATTAGTTTGAACATGGAGGCACCTTGAAACCACACTATTCAGTGAATATATTGTCGGGTATACAAGCTTAACGCATGGTTTCTCGTATATGAAATATGCATATATGAATAAAGAGCAAAATGAAATACAGATAATAGAAGTGCCCAGATATCCTTTGTTCTAAAAGGACAAGGATCAAGCAATGGAGGGAGGGGCTAGTGGTAAACGGAATAAAAAGCCAAATTTGAGAGACGTTATATACAGGTGACAACTCATAAAAAGAAATGAAAACCTCATGTACTGAAAATGTACTAATTAAAAAGTCAAAACTGAAAGAATCTGGGACTTGGACAAGTACTACATGAGTTTAAAGACATGCATATATGTTGTATATTTGGGTATAATATATGTTTGCTTGATGATGAGAATTTTCATGCATATTTATGTGTTTGACATGCATCAAGGATTTATAACCTAGAAGAAAGGGAATAAGCAATAAAATATGATAAATTTTAAAAGTCCTGCTAGATCCTGGGGCTTCTCTTTTTTTCATCCTTAATAAGCGGGCTGGTTGTCGTTCCATTTTGAGTTCTGTGGATTTATTATCATCTTTGTCTTTGGTGATGGTCTAGACTCTTGCATGAAGTGGGCTATGCATAGTGATGGGACGGTGGCCTGCAGGAAAATGCAAAGAAACCAAGCTTGGAGGAGGAGGACCAGCGAAGAGTGGGTCGTATCTACATAGTCTTTCTTTACAAGCCACAGGCTACTATATATTAGATTAAAAATAACGCTTACTAATGTTATAACTTGTTTGTGAGTTTCATTAGCTACACTAAAACTGTATCATCAGTTTTACTGATGGAAAAATCATGGCAGAGAGAGGACAAGAGGGTTAATGAGGTCCCTAGATCTGTATGAGGAGGAGATGTCTGTCTGCCACACAGGCTGGCGAAAGGTGCCGTGAAGTGGGAGGAGGAAAGGAATAAGAAATGACTGGCACATTGCTTTTCTTTTTCAGGGCAACACTAATTATTACTCTTAAAATGGTGGAAAAGAATTGGCACCAAGAGGCATAAATATGCTTCATCAAAAGAAGTAGGGACCACTAGGAAAATTGTTTTATCTAAAAAGTCTGCTTTAGAGTGGTTGGTATGGCACATAAATATAGCCATTAACATAAGTCTGATTAATCCCAACAATACCTTAAAATCCTTGAGGCACATAACTTGTCCTCATGCCTGAGCATTTATGTCTGACATTGGGGAAATATTTTCCCCATGCACCTTTATTGGTCAGGGTTTTACTTAGAGGAACAGATATAAGCGTCTTAAAGGAAACTGAAGTATCAACTACTGCTGCTGAAATTAGGATTTGAAACTTTACCAGAGTGGAGGCCTGTAACTCAGGAGCATGAAGTTTATTTAGCATGAAATCCAAAAGGTCCTTCTTTTCAAAAAGTCAAACCAGAGATTCTATTCTTTACCTTTACTTTTCTCTCCTTAAAAAAATGCAGTGACCTATAGTTGACCAACTCAATTTTGTGTTTCAGTATGAATGCTAAACTTGACATGATCATGATCCGCTTTATATTCACCTGTATCAAAATTACTAAGTATTTCCTTTAATTTAAAAGAAGAAAATGTGATATTTATTATATTCATGCTGGAAGCAGATTCCTTCCATTTCTAGAATATTCAGTAGATGATACTTTCCTGTGTAGGCATGACTGCATGAGGTAGAAAAGAGCTTCTCCCTTAGCAATGATAAAAGGCAACATTATTTTTGGCAAGTGCCAGATACCACCTTTTTGAAGAAATGGATGGTATATGTCTGTTGTTAAAAAAAAATGTTGCATCCTTCTGCCACCGTAGATAAACAAGACAAATCAAGCAGTATGAGTATTAATATGCAGTACACACATATGTCAGTCATCAAGCAGTCTAGGGTGGATACAGCTTTCCCGCCCCAACTCCCTAGGGCTTGCTCCCAGAAACAACAAACACGAAATTTGTTAGCTGACCTAAATTTCTTTTCTGATTGACAGAACTGCAGAAGCGCTTAAATTGTCTTCCAATTAGATGTCGAAATTATATTTCATGAAGATGCTAGTAAATGAAAACTTGGCCTACAAATACAAAATGAAGTAGTAATAATAAAATAACATACAGTGGACAAACATATAACAACTCCTAATGCTTTTTTTTTCTTTTTGCATATTTTAGATTTAACAAAACCAAACAAGACCTGGTAGCCTTTTCCTCACCATTATTCTCTCGCCTCCCTCTGTCATGTATTAGCAGACTCATCACGTCCATATACATTTATGAGTATGTAGAATTGTTACTTTTCATTGCTGAGACAAAATTCATGACATCCAAAGTTAATGCAGGGAAAGATTTCTGTAGCTCACAGTGTATAGACATTTCGGTTCAGAGTCGGCTGGCGTCAAGGCAGGGTGGCATGGCAGGAGGCATTGCAGAGGAGAAGCAGGCAGCGGGGCACAAAGTGGCAGAGGAACAGCCCTCGCCCAGTCCCTTATACTCAATCCAGGTTACGCCTGGGAAGCACGGGCCGGGTCCCACCATCTGTACGCAGAACTATGCCAGACCAGTCAGTCATGTGATGTAGTAGTCACACAGCCTTATTCTCCGTGTCACACACTCTAGATCCTCTGAAAAGGCCCACCTGTGACTGCATGAGGCCTTGCAGAGACACTGCTGCAGGAGCCCTAAGGACAGCGTAGGGCTGTGTCATTTGAAACTGCATGAATTAGTAACATACAGACTGTGGTGAAGTGATTCTTGAAGACAATTTCTTTGCTCAACATTAAATTAAAAAAATACTGTTCATGTTTAAACATGATCCAGGTCATTGATTTATTTTTGTTGTTTTAAGTCTTATTTGTTTAAGTTAGTAAATCATAATTTATTAACTTATTCTTTACGTTAATGGATTTTAAATATAATTACAGCACTTTCATTGATACTCTCCTACACATCTCTCATAAAATAAATTCTACAGCAATTTCTGTTAAGTTCAGATTGCCAAATTGAAAAGCAGAATACAGTTAAAAAGAGCAAGAAAGAGATGGAGAACTTTGATGTATCCTAGGCATTGCTAAGTTTGTCCATAGAGGTTGTCCCAATGTGTGTTTCTATGTGCAATGTGTAAAATTTCTCTTTCCTACATATTCTGGCCAAAATTTAAGTTATATCCTTAAATTTTGCCAATAATCTGGAAGTGAAATGTATGTTTATTTTTCTGCTTCCTAAGGTGGTAAACATCATATGTTAATTTTTCATTGCGTCTCATCCTCTAAGATTGCTAACAACTTTTTTCTTATTATATCCTTATTTACATCAGTATGTAAGAACATTTTTACCCGTTCTGTGTCAATTACATGCTTTAAAACTTTTCTAATGTGAGACCTGTGTATTTTATTATGTTTATTGTTTCCCAGAACATAGACTTTTGATTATAATATAGTGAAATGTGAGCCTATATGATTATTTGCTTGTTGTATTATGTTTCAGAAATTCTTTCATAAATCTATATTCAGCAGACTTTTCGCACTTCTGTTCGAGTCATGTGGGTTAGATGTTTCTCTTTGATAGGAATTGATGATCTAATTCAACTTTGCAAAGTGTCTACGTAGCTGCCCCAACACAATTTGTTTGTCTACCCATTCTTTCGCTCTATATTTGAAATGCTGCCTCTGTCCACACTTAATTTTGAACCTTTTTTTGATGTCTTTGTCCTAACCCTTTAAGGAAATCTGTATGGATTTTAATAAATTTGCTTTTTTTTTTTTTTTTTTTTTTTTTTTTTTTTTTTTTTTTTTTTTTTTTTTGGTCTTTTTGAGACAGGGTTTCACTGTGCAGTTTAGGCTGGCCTTGAACTCACTTTTGTAGCCCAGACTGGTCTCAAACTTGCACTGATCCTCCTGTCTCAGCCTCTCAAGTGCTGGGATTACAGGTGTGCACCACCATGCCTGGCTTAAATTTGCTTTTTTTTTTTAAGAGTAGTAGCATTTCATTTTTGAAATTTATGGACACAAGATTTTTCTTTTATCTCTAGTATTTTTAATCTGTCAATTCTCTGTAGCTCTTTGAATTTTTAAAATTTTTCATGATGCTTATTCTAACTCTTCCCTTCTTTCTTAATCAGGCATATTGGAAGTTCAGGGTTTAATTTATCAGCCAGTAAGTTTTTCTTGTGGAGGATGTTTTCTGATGTTGCTTGATTTTTGCATTTCACACATTTTTCCCCTTTACCTACCAGCAATATCTGTTTTCTTTAGGTGTTCTGAGTCATTTTCTAATTTATTAATTCGAGAAATTAACTTTATTTCATTTTAGTTTTTTTCAAAATTTTTGAATGATATCTGTGCTGTCTCACTTGCAAGCTCTTTCTCACCACCTTCCCCCAGCTTCCGTGTAAGAGCCTCCGGGAGCTGATCCGTACGGCAGTTAGTGGGTCCACTGATTCAATGAGCTAAACATTTTATTTTTCTTGCAGAGTATTACCAGGATAAATATGAACACATACATGTACTGAAATTGAATTTAAAATTAAAAAAATAATAATCACCCGACCAGCAATCTGTTTTTTTTTTTTTTTTTTTTCTTTCACTATTCTCTGTACCTACCAAACATCAGACTATCATGATTGTGTCTTCAACACTGGCTCCTGCTTGGTGCAATCCCTACAGAAACATTAATTTTGAATTTCTAAAAGAAAATTAGATTTACTGCGCATAAGAGTAAGACTGAGACCTGCAAATACACATGTGCATGCGTGTCTGGCTAATGTCTATTTGTCTTTAGTAACTAGGGGTTCATAGAGCCGGGCGTGGTGGCTCACACCTGTAATCCCAGCACTCAGGAGGCTGAGGCAGGAGGATTGGTGCAAGTTCGAGACCAGCCTGGGCTACAATAGTGAGCTCAAGGCCAGCCTTAGCTGCATAATGAGACCCTGTCTCAAAAAGACAAAAAAAGAGAAAAAAAAAAAAGTAACTAGGGGTTCCATGATAAGTTATTTTTCACAACTAGATAACTCTACAAATCATAGCTCACTGCCTAGAAGAGAGGTTTAAAAACCCTGTCACAGTGGACATGCGACGTTTAAAGCTATTCATTATTCATCCATCCAAGGCATCCCAGTTTTGCGGTTCACATCATTCTGTAGCTTGTTATCTACACCAAGGTGCCATTCCCACTTACAAGACTAGGAAGTCTGCCAGGCACTACCCCATGGCATACATAGCTTATATTTAAAATTGAGTGATAGCTAGGCATTTTTAGCTCCTCCCTGGCAAGCGCAGGGACCTCTCTTTGATCCCTGCAGTACCACATGCTCTGCCGGCCCCACCCTGGCAAGCTGAGCCAGCCACCTAATCTGGGGGTGGTGATGCAGGCCTGTGAGCCCAGTGCTGGGGATGCTGAGATGGGAGAATCACTATGAGTTTGAGCTGTGCAGTGAGATCCTGTACAACGTCAATAAATACAAGATTTTTAAAAATTGAAGAAAGTATCCTGGGCCAGTATTGTCCAAAGAATTTAACTGCTAAGATCATTCCTCTACTTAGCTCTGTTTCTCCCGGTGCATACGCTGTCCTCCTGTAGGCTGATTTCTTATTGTAGCTTCTGTGTTTAGGTGTGATGCATCATTTTGAATCTGCCTTGAATTTGCCATTGTCTCAGCTCCAGTGCTTTCTTCATATACTGCGGTTTTTTTGTTTGTTTGGTTTTCTTTTTTTTGTTTGTTTGTTGTTTGTTTTGTTTTTGTTTTTTTTGTTTTTCCCGAAAGCACATGAGTGTCTCCTCACATCTACAGCTACTGATAACGCTTTACCATCAATGTATGTTCAGTTTCATATAATCTGTATTCATGCTTAGCTTTTCAGAATGCGTGTGTTGATAATAGAATGCATTTGCTCTTTGTTTTAAGTTTCTTGTGCATCAGACCCGTCCTAATTCCCAGGAGCACTGATAGGGCCCAAGGCTACAACACAGGAGTGGAATTTAGCCGTGATTCTGTTCTGTTTCACACCTCCAATTCCGACTGCCGGTAAGGACAGAGCCCGAGCTGCTGTGCAGGCCCTGGACTCCCACAGCCTTCGCACGTCCTCCTTCGCACCATGAGCACTGTGTGTCTGGCGTCACAGAACGCCCTGCTTCCTCTCTTCCCAGCACGCATGTCCTCACTGCGCATCTTCTGCTTAATTTCCTGTCTCTGTCTTGCCACCTAGTAAACCTGTTTCATCTGCCACATTCTAAGTCTTTGAAGGCTTTCCCAGTTCCTTTAGCAGAGCTGGTCAGCGCGCTGCTTTGATCCCATAATACTTTACAAAAATGCCTTCTATTCCGCTTAAGTACTTCAGGCTGCAGCTCTGTATTTTTCTTTTGATCCTCCAGACTGGTTCTTTTATGACAGGGGCCGTGTTTCTTGTTCCTTTATTTGCTAGAACTTAATAAGATGCTTGTCATGAGTAAGTAATCGATAAATGCTGATAAATGTGGAATAAATGAAAAATCACCAGGTTTGCATACTCATCGTTGTGCAAGCTAACAAGGGAAATATATTTAGCAAAGATCTAGTTTTGAAAATACCTTTTTAATATGGAGTCTCCCATTTTGTATCGAATGCAACGTAAGAAGTAGATCCAAAATGAAAAAGAATCTTCTGCCATGCCAACCCTACCTCAGGGGTGTGCTGAGATGATAATTGGAAGTAGGCGTGGTGGGGCAGGCATGTAATCCCAGCTCTTGGGAGGCTGTAAACAGGCAGATCACCACAAGTCCGATCTAGTAGTATGACCTGAACACCCTGTAGACCCTCCCCTAAAATACAAAAGTGCACAAAAAAGAAAAAAGGAAAGGAAAAAAAAGAATTTTGTGTATTATCATGAATAAACTCTGAAAAAGATAAAATGTACAACTGCTGATCAAAATACTTAGTAAGTTCTACTTTGGCGAGCATAGGGACCAGTCTCAAACACCACACTGACCCTGCCCCCAGGGTGCACTGAGCCAGAGACCAGGCCCAGGAGTAATGGTGCACACCTGTAACCTCAAACCCAGGAGGCTGAATACAGGAGGATAACCACAAGGCTGATCATCTTAGTGAGACCCTGTACTACACACACACACACACACACACACACACACACACACACACACGGAAAAAAAAACCTTAAAGAATGCTTTTACATGTAAAAATAATATATTCTGTCATCTTAATGATTTTACAAGATATTATGCTGCATTAATATCTTTATCCTCCTTGTTTCTCTTCTGTGTTTTACTAATCAGTTGTTAAGATTTGAAAACATCCCATCAGATTTGGAAAACAAACCGTACACTATACACATGCGAAGTGCCACCTCTTCATTGACAACTTAGGACTATAGGGTAGTTTTCTTTGTGACATCACTTATAATGACATCTCATACTATGCTCTTATGTTATAAATGCTTATCTGCTTTGTTTAATACTTACAAAAATCAACTACAACATGTTCTGTCTCAGGATAACATGCTAGTTCATTCGTTCCTTCCTTCCTTCCTTCCTTCCTCCCTCTCTTCCTCCCCTTCATTTGTTCATTCATTCATCTGTTCAGGCTGTCACTCCACACCTGCTGTAGTGATCCTCCTGTCTCAGCCTCTGCAGTGCTGGAATTACAGACATGTGCCACCACACCTGGTTTTGGTGGCCAGCACAGCACAGTGTGCCTGGGATTCCAGGAGCAGTGTAACATGCAGTCTCAGGGATCGAACCCAGGTCCTTGCATTTACCAGGCAGTGAGTTGGACTTCCAAACTATCTCTGCAGCCCTGGCTTCTCTATATCTTATATGACTGGAAGATTAAAAAAAAACTGAACATCATTGTTTTGTTAAAAGATTTGACTTTGTGCATATTTAGGTTGTTTTTTTTCTTAGTACAAGTAAGTACATCATTTCTTCTTATATGTTACTTTATAAAAATATAAAAATAACTGAATTTCCATATTGTATAAAACTTCAAAGCCTGGGGAGACCTGGCAAGCACATGGCCCTGTGTTCCATCCCCAGTACCAGAAAGATAAAACAGAACGTAACTTCAAATAATGTGGCTACTTTCCAAAGTCCTGAGAAAGATTTAAGCTATTTGCTTTACAAGGGAGCTTTACCTGAAAGCTGCATCAGTGCTATTCTTTTGAGTGAAATTACCTGTGAACTGAATTCTGTCAGCCAACAAATAAGGAAGAAAAAAATCCTGCCCTGTAATAATATTCTTCTTTGTTTAGTCCTTTTTCAAAGAATCTGGCCCATCTGTATTTCAGAAAATATCAGCAAAGTACTTAACGATTACTTCTTATCCTCTGGGAGATTTTATTCACTTTTTCCTGTCCCTTTTTTCCCCCTGAAGTATTTATTTGCAGTTTCTAAGAATGTACTCATTGCTGGATCTCCACAGATGTTGGCTCTATTATCTTTCTTCCAAAGCACTTCTGAAGGACTTTTAAATGCAGTTTCATAAATTTATAAATTTATAAAATGTAATTAGTGACAGAATTCCTAAATACACTGCAGGTGACACCATTTGATTTGGAAATTTAATTCTTTTCCTATATTCAAAATATTTAGCACAGAAGGATTACATTGCATTTTGTTCCAGCTGATATTGTATTAGACAGTTACTGCATGCAGAGTTATTGAAAGAACATTCAAGGATGGAGAATTAAAACACAATAGACAAGAAGTACGTGTCTAAATATTGTAGCGTGGTCAGGCTCTGCCCAGTATTGCGGAGGCGTAGTGTGGCCCTGCTGTGCTGTAGCTGACTGAGAAATGAGGGATCTGTAGTCTCTCTTTTTTTAATTTTAAAGTGACAAAAAGAAAGCAACTAAAATGCTACAGAGAGGCCTGGCAGGATGGCTCAGTGGTCTAAAGCTCCTGCTTAGGAAAGCTTAGGCAGCTGCAGGGACCACGGTTCGATCCCTGGCACCACATGCTGCGCCAGCCCTGCCCTCAGGGCAGGCTGAGCCAGCCATAAAAATAAATAAACAAACAAACAAAAGTTCTGAAACAAGAAAAAAACATGCTACAGAATTTCAAAACAAGATGATAGGAAGTCAGCGATGGTCCTTACATTGAATACTGTTATCATTATATAGTGACTCATCACCACACAGGCATGCAACATCGATCCAGCAGTTTAAGGTCTGTTTCTTTCCATGAACTAAGAGAAATTAGTAGTGCAGTCATCGTAGCTGTATATGTATACATAATCTTATTTTCCCCTTCTTTTCTCTTCTCCTCCTCTCCCAGTTCTTTTGAAATAGTAGAAAATGCTGGCTTTCCACATGGCAAAATCTAAAACTAGACCTGCGTCTATCGTTAGGCGCTAACCTACAGTGTCTCAAAAGAATGTGTAGAGTGTCTTGCGTGGACATTTGCAGAAAATTTGAGTTTTACTTGCAGCCATTGACTCTGTTACTCTTGCTATTAATTATAATTACAGCTTGTCGTAGCAGATATGTAAGTAACAGAGTTCTAAAAGCAATTATTTGCATTTTTTTTTTTTTGCATTTTTTAAACAGTACCTGCAGTGGTTGCTGGTGGAGCTTTGCTTGATCGACAGCATCTTTGATTGCTTCAGAAATAACAACATTAACTTATAAACGGCTTTCATCCGCACCAACATTTTATGAATTTTCTTGTGACCTACACATTTTGCATGATCAGTGTATGCTCTCTGAGAATGGTTGGCAATGGATCATATACACATTGCTTTACCATGATCATCTTTGGATATTGCATATCCCGTGTTCAAGGTGTGATTACAATATATGATTTGTGGGGCTAGGGAGATAGCTCCGAGGCACAAATACCTGCCTGGCAAGTGCAAGGTCATGGGCTTAAAACCTGATCCTGCAAAAATAAATAAATAAATAAATAAATAAATAAATATCTGATTTGTGCTTAAGGCACTACGGTAAAAGACAATTGGTTTCTGTCAGAGCACTCTTCTGACGCCTGCGCACAATCTTCCTATCCTCCTGCCCGTGTTCTGAAGCAGTTCTGGAAGTTTTTGGTCACACCTTATGAGCAGTGAGTGCCGCAGATGGATGGGATTCTGAAAACGCGGTGTACATAGGGAGCGGAAGCACTTGATTTCCATAGAACAGGAATTCCTAGATCCTAGTATATATGAGCATGAGCTGGAATACTTGTTAAGACACAAATAGTTGGGTTCCAGTCCTAGAGTTGAACTCTTCAGGTCTGGGATGCGACCAAAAATTGAATTTTTAGTGCCAGTGAAGCTGCAGCTCTGGGATCACCTTCTGTGACTGTCACAGCTCAGGGTAAGCAGAATAAGAAAGGGGTAGTAAAAGAGCTTCCAGAATAGCAGCCAGAGAGCCTCGGTTGACTTAGAAATTAGGGGAGATTTTAAAGCGCAGTGGAAACTGGGGTAAAACTTGAAGGAATCGATGCTTTTGAAATTTGTCTTTCAAACTGGAAGCATTTGGGCATGAAAATTCTCTGCCAGAATTAGAGATTTGCCCGGTACTCAGAGCACAAGCTAGAACTTGCATGTGCCCCTGGCCTTGGGGCTGGCTGCCCTTCGCAGGTGTAGCCACTTGTCACATGCTACTTTTAGTACTTGTCCTTCCTGCTGAAACCAAGTAATGAGGAAGACCGCTTGGTACCACATAGAGCCACTTGATGCCATTGGAGATCATTTTGTTGCTGGTTTAACCTTGCTTTCTATGCCTGACATGAAAATATACTCTGAAACTACATGGAACCCCTCATTACCATTGCTTCAATGTACAAAATGTTTATTGGCCAGTGAGGTATCTCAGCGGACTAAACACCTGCTTAGGCAAGCTCAGGGGCCTGGGTTCAGTTCCTGGCCCCACATGCTGTGCTGGCCCCGCCTTTGGGGCATGCTGAGCCAGCAGCCCAGTCCGGACGTGGTAGAACACATCTGTAGTCCCAGCGCTGGGTAGGCTGAAAACAGGAGGATCACTATGAGTTTGAGCTGCACAGTGATACCCTGCACAAAACACACACAAAAAATAAATAAATAAAATAAAATAAAACATTTTTACTTTAAAACATACCCAAAATCAGAAATTCCAGAACACATTGGAAAAGGCATAAACTATAATGGATAATAATAAAAATGCAAATCACGGCCATAAAGCAACCGTCATTTTTACTACAAATATCAGTAAAAGTCTTTGGTTCTGCCTTGGAAGCCTGCCTCTGATGCAGAATTATTTCAGTAAGCTGGAAATGGCATTATAACAACACTCAGTATCGTGTGTTTATAGTTATTATAGATATTGACATTTTTCCTAAATATGATAGAATCAGAAATTGCTGTGGGTATTATGAGCCAACAATTGGTTGAAAAGTGTGCACATTAATATTTAAAAGAAAAGAAAAAAAAAGGCCTTCAGTAATCTTCCAACACTTCAGGGTTTGGCATTCTAAGGATAAATAAACAATTGGTACAGACCTTATCCTCCCTAAGCTGCATGCATACTAAATACCATCCATTACAACAGGTAGGGATTTCAAGGCTGTTAGGAAATCTCATTTGTAAATATAAACTGACCCTTTATTTTTGTGCTGAGATTCCTGCAATATATCTCTTGCTTGACAGAGCTGAGCCCAAACTCAGGTGTGTAAGAAAACTTCTCAGGAGTCAGCCCATCCTCAGTACCCAGTGAAACCCTCCGTGCTGTGAAGATAGTTAAGACATGGTAGTCGGTGCACCTGCAACCTGGAGGCTGCAGCCTTCTCCCATGTGTTTTTCTTTTTAATTTTTGAAAAGAAAAAATCAACACTTGTTTTTTTTTTAACATTTTTGTTGAGCTTTTTTTTTTTTTTGAATAAAAAGTGAGATTACTTGTTTTTCTGACGTCTTACTGGAAAATGTGCAGGCTTGCACGATCATTGTTGCTTGAAAAAGAAATACATGACTCCTTTTATATTTGCAAAATAAATGTAAACATCGGCCTATGTGATTTTTAATGCTGTGTTCCACGCTTCTACAGAGACAACAGCCGAGACTCCAAGTGTCAGACAGGAGCTAAAGTTGCTTCTTTGCCTCTAGATTATCTTGAAGAAAGGAGGCAGAGTGTAGCACGCAAAAGTTGTTCACCAGCGGATGGAGCGTGCGCACTGACAACTCTGAACCGTCATGTTGGACGCATTTGCCTGTTCCTGGAATGAAGTCACTTTTGCTGTGAAAAATAAACAAGGGGGTTATGAAGAGAGGAGAGAAAGCAGAAGTATATTAAACCGAGACTGTCTTGTTTTCAAAAACTGGCATGTATTAGCTCCCCTTGGAAATACAATTGATCTCCTGCATCCATGTGTCCACATTCATAGATTTAGCCAATGGTGGTGATGTGTATGGTGGGGGGGGGGATTCCCATACTGAATAGTAAGCATTTGAAACTACTTATAGAGACAGCCATTTAGGCAGCACTGATGCTGTTAGTAATTGTGAGGAAATGAACTCATAAAGTATTGAATGTGACAGTACATAAGCGCGGTATAGGCGAGCACTCTTCTATTGGAGCCATCCACATCCCGGGACTCTGATATGTGCACAGCCCTGCAGTGCGTCTTCCAGTAGCATCCGCCAATACTGTTGGTCTTGTGCTCATTGAGTTAGATACATCATCTGAGTTACCTTGAGAAAAAACTTACTCTTGGTTAATGAGACAGAACCATCAGCTTTTAAAACTGCATCCTGACAAATTTAAGGCCACCGATCTCCTACCAGTTTGAAATCTGACCTACTGAGCAGGCTTCACCAGAGAACATTATGAGTTCTCTCTGACTTATAATGGAGTGTGATCTCTTTGCGTCGCTCTCAGTGGTTTCCAGGACCAGCGAGATAGCTCAGTGGACTAAAGCGCCTGCTTAGACAATCTTAGACAAGTGCGGGGACTGCAGTTAGATCCCTGGTACCACATGTCAAGCCAGCCCCACCTCCAGGACAGGCTGAGTCAGCCAGAGTCCTGGCACACACCTGTATAATCAGAGTGCTGGGGAGGCAGAAAACAGGAGGAACTCCGTGAGTCTGAGCTGTGCAATGAGACCCTGCAACCACCAACTACATTAAAGAAATAAAAATAAATGATCCCCACATTATCCTTTTAACTTTCTTTGCGTTTACTTTCCTACTTATACAGCACTCATTTTCTAATTAATGGAAACACTCTTCTCAGGCATGTCTTTGATTTTTAAAATTTATTTCTCAATTTGTGGTCACAAATTTAGTTCTCAGCAGATTACTTCAATTTTTAAGTTTGGAGTTTGGCGCTGAGTCCTGTAGGTGAGGTTGTCAATTAACTGAGAGATTCATTGAGCTCTAGGGGAGGAGGAAAAGCCTGGCTGGACGTGGGTATTTATTTCCCTAGTTGGATAAAAGTGGAAAAATCCCACAGGAAATTGTGCCTTCCACACTAAAAGCAATACCGTAGTATCTGAGAAGTTCAACAAAAATATCTTTTTTTCTTTCAGGTGCTTCCATCTTGTTGTATAAAAATGTCTTAATAGAAATGGAATGCTTTCTATGTGTTCACAGCCTGCCAAGGGTATACTGTTTTACTGGACAACTTAATGTTTAATGCCATTTTTGGTATTTAATTCATTATTTCTTATTTAATAATAAGACAGATTTTAGGGCCTTTTAAATATCATCATCATGTATTACAATGCTTACCTAATTTTGTTGGAGGGCACCATTTTATTGCCAGTAGTAGTAGGTGATGTCCTAACGGAACCTGAAGGGTGACATTACTTGACACGTCATGGTCTTCTTAATTATAAATCCTATAAAGTGCAATCACTGTAGATGGTTCACTAATTGTTAATAGTTAAATGCAGTTGTGATTTTGGTAGTTTTAAGGCCTAGCTACTTTCTTGGAATATTTTCATGAGATGAATTCAATAAAAAATAAAAGATTTCAAGATGCATAATACGATGTTCTCTCTGCAGCATTTAAAGATATTAATTGATTTTCCCAAAAGTTGAATAGAAAATGGAACATGAATATCAAATGGCATCATTTGTAGTGGTTGATGCAGTGTCCACTTGAGCAGTCTAGAAGCTTTGCCAAGTAACCAGCAGTCATACATCCGGGGATGTTGAGGGCGTGGCCCTAGGTAGGGAGTCCAGTTGGTGAGAGTGCTGAAACGCCGTTGGGTGGGGGGCGCCCTGCTTCCACATAAGGGAGGGATGGAGGCTTCTGCTTCACACTTTCTGCTCCTCTTGTTGCTTTTTTGCTATCTTCTGCTGCCTTGAACTGCTGACCCTGCCAGGGCCCTCTGCTCCGGAGCCAGCTTACTGAGTACAGACGGAAACCTCTGCAAATTGGGAGCTCAATAAACCTTTCCTTCCCCAGTTATGCACATTATTTAGTTTGTCCTAGCAATGAGGGAAAAGTAGCCAAGACAGCTATATTAGATTGCGGGATAATGGAAGAGGTGCTATTTCTATCCAAATCTAAAAAAGATAAAGGTGAGCAATTACTATTACCATATGTGGCTGTAGTAATAGAAGTTAAAGCATTCACTACAGAAATTGTTTTCTTTAGTGAATTCCAAAATTGTAGTCGAATTGAAATGTAAAACTTGTAAATTGTTACTCTCACTAGTAATTTAATTCAAATTTTGAACAATAGTCATAAAAGTGTTAAAAGGAAAAAATACTGAATTAATAACTGTTTCATAAACATTTCTACTCTGCTTCGTACAGACATGGTACAAATGAACCACGTTTTCATGTAAGTTAGGAGATGATTTTATTACTTCCATGCTCTGTAGAGAAACTGAAGTAGAGAGGGTTGTGAAGGTTACAGATACAGTTAATAGCTGGAGAGCTGGTTTTATCCAGTTGGAATTGAGAATTAGCTCAGTCTGTCTGTAAGCGAAGTTTAATATGAATATTAGTCCAGCTGATCTGGGTCCATTGTGAATTGTGAAGTCCTTTATTTATTTATTTATTTATTTATTTATTTATTTTGTGGCCATCTCAGTCTGCCCTGGGGACAGAGCCGTGCAGCTTGTAGTATAAGGGACTGAACCTCAGTCCTCTGTGCTTGCCAGAGCTTGCCCAAGCAGGCACTTTAAACTGCTGAGCCATCTCGCCAGCCCAGTGAAGTTCATCCTCAGCTTTGTATGTGATCATTGGGAGAAGTGGTCTAACATTCCAAGGACTTGAATCCATTTTCATTATGTTGAAATTATCTATTGTTTCTAGATTACTTTTGGACTGTTTGCCTATCGTTTCATGTCTGGAATAAGGGCTCTTTTATTCAGGAAGACTTAATTTTTAACGATATATATGGCACCCATGAAGTAAGCCTTGAATAAGCCAACTCATGAGGAAAAAAAAATCTCAGCTTTAGGGGTGATTGAAGAAATGCAAGTTATTGAAGCATTGCTCTGTAACTGCGAAGCTATTTCAGCATTATTTAGGGTATTTATTAGAAATGGTAGATGTTCTTTTAAGGGGGAATGACTTGCATTTTTTCAAAGACTCTCTAGACTTCCTACTTGGTGTTGATCTGATCTGTTTTTGAAGGATACTAATGAGAAGCATTCAGGGACCGTGCTGAGCTATTCTCATGTCCCATTGTCCTCACAGAATATTTTGTGATGTTTAGGTTTCATTTTAAGCTTCAGATTGTCACTCTTCATTCCAGCCTTCTGTTACCATTTAAAATATTAGCACAATCTTTGCAAATTTGTTTTTGTTGCTTTTTTTTTTTTTTTTTTT